>JBBPBX010005676.1:0-33874 GCA_038048925.1 Garcialebias charrua | reverse complement strand
TTTCACGAGCGAATTAAACTCAGGTCCAGCGTGGCTGCGGGAGGGTCTGGAGATTTCCTGGTGTAATGGTCTGATGCGTGGGCTGTAGGACCAGCGCTCCCTGTTTTTTTTATTTTTTAGAACTTTTTATTAACATACTGTATAAACACAGAACACCGCTGCGGCTGGAGCTGCCAGCTCTCGCCTTTTTTTTCCCCCAACCTGTCAATCAATGCAGTAGGCGTGTTAGCAAATGACCAATCAGTTGACCTCAATTTGTCCCATAGGTAAACACTCTTGTCAGGAGCTGTGCTGCAGCTGCTCAAATGACATCAAGAATTTGGTGCGAAAACGCGAGAATGTACGCGAGAACGTATGCTGGTGTGTGTGTGTCACCCTTGTAAAAGAGATCTCGATCTCAACGGGCTCTACCTGGTTAAATAAAGGTGATTGATTGATTGATAAAGGTGTGGGGCTGAACTGTCTGCGTACAGTACACGCGTACGGACCCGCGTATGGATGTACGCAGAGCTATACGGGGGGGCTTTAGAAATCAGTGGACGTAATACAGACAGTAGGGTTTGTAGTATCAGCACTGGAAGACTGTATTTTTGTTTGTGGATCGTGGACAGCTTCACCTTAGCTGCTTTCAAGGCTTCATGATGCAGAATGTTTAGACCAGAGGGAGAAAAATTACTATTTTTAACTACACCAATGAGTACATCATTTCCAAAAGAAGAGGTTAGCATGAACGTCCCAATCAGCCTCTGCATCAAGACCTTCACTAACATTCATTGTTTGAACGTTCGTTCTCTAAAAACATTTCAGAGATAAAAACTTATTGCTATTGGGTTGCAAGCCAAAAGGATTCCCTGATAATAATAATAAAAAGTTTTAGAAAGATAAATGTTAATTCAGACCAATTGTGTGCCTTGATAACGATGGTCCATTGTACAAGTCACCCAAAGATGAAGTCAGAAAAACATTTTTTTAGCACTATGGTGCTCTCTAATGGACCATTTACCAGAGCTGTATTATAGTCTTTTACAAAGAACCACCATTAGAGGGTGAATGTAGACCAGAGTGTGCAACAGATTTAAGATCAGCTCAGTTCAGCTCCATCCATTCTGAAAGGAAGAAAGCAGGTATTTGTATGTAAAGTACTCATGTGGACAGCTGAGTTTTTACTGAACCAAAAAATAAAAATTCTCTGCTGTGTGTTTATAACCAGGCTGCTCTGTGATCCGTGAGGTGCTTGGCCTGCCGTGTTTTGGCAGTGCAGAGCGCACGGCACATCTGAATTCTGTCCACAAAGCAGTCCAGGTTTGGAAGACCCGGACTACACTATTGATTGAATTTATGAGACGGCACTTTCAAACGTGAGAGACATTCTAAGAGCTGCCAGGTAGAAGAAAGGAGAGCAAGGGAAAACAAATCAGTGTGCTGCATGTTGAGATGTTCCTCAGCATGTCCGTCAGATGAGAGCGAATGTGGAATGGATTCAGATAGCAGGAGACGGATTGGGGAAAATGCAAGAAGATGCATTTTTGTGCCCAATGTGGATTGCAGGAAATGAAACTCAGCTGGTTGTTTATAGTAGACAATATATTGCATCATGCATGCCACTGCTGCAAGAAACTGCAATTCAATTTTATTGTAAAGCCACAACACACAAGCATGCATGTTAACTATTACATTTCTTTTTTTAGAAATGGAAGTTGAGCCATGTGGGAAGCATCCATGGTGTTCTTAAGTCTTCCGAAGGCACAATCCGAGGTGATAATTGAAGTAGGCTACTTTACTTTTTTATAGAAACTGAATTGTTAAAGCTAAGAACTTTGCCAGATGAAGGGGAAATGAGAAAAGGATGCAGGAAAATGCAGAAGAAACAAAGCAAGTCAGTGAAAAGAGTTTTAGCTGTGAAGCAATAAAAAGTATATATCTGAGAAATCCTTTCATCTTCATTGATTTTATTCCTTTTCATTTTATACCATCCTTCAGCCAACAATCTCCACATTTTTCAGAGTGTAGGAAAACAATTTTTACCCCTGAGCTTTATATGATCTTCAAGGAAGAATGCTTTTATAGAGCAAAAGTGAGAACATCTATTACAATATTCAATATTTCATTCCAATGTACAAACGTAAAATTTTACCAAAAAGATACAAACTCAGAAGTTTAAACAAAATTGAAAAAGGAAAAAGAATAACCCAATCAATCCATTATCCAGATTCTTCCAAAACTTTACTCATGTTCTGAAATCTGCTTTCATAAATAGTTCTCCATTTCAACATAAAACTTAACAAGAAGTGATGTTCTCTCACATCCACTCTGTAAATGTCTTATTTTAAATACTACAAACATCTATATATTAACTCAAAAAGGGATAAGTGAGAAAAATGAAATAGACTATAAAATGCTTTACTTGAAAAAAACAACTCCATGTGACCTTTTTACCTAAACGATTTAAAACCAATGTGAACACTTTTGTTGTCAAAGGCCGTAACTGTCAATTTAAATATTATAATCATTAGAAATCAATTAAATTTCAATTCAGTTTATTTATGTAGCGCCTAGTCGCAACAGAAGTCATCTCAGGACACTGAACAGAAACATTCATATACAGGTGGTCCCCGACTTACGACGGTCTCGACTTACGGCGATCCGACTTTACAAACGCATCATATTAATAAAAATATGAAGATTTTTTTTTTTGTGTATAAATGTTCTTGATTTCATGTGTACAGCACTTTGTTGCAGCTGTGGTTGTTTTAAATGGCTTTATAAATAAAGTATTATTATTATTATTACATATTTTTTTAATTTTTAAGCCGATTTACGAAGTTTACGGCAGTTTCCGCCAGTTTTTGGCACTGCCGCCGTGTCTGCCATTTTGCGGTTAGCTTTGGTTAGCTCCCGCCTCGAAAGACGGCTTTGGAGGACTGTGTGTCCGATAAGAGTTTGCCTCATACGGATAAATGAGCTGGAAACGCTTGGTGAACTCTGTGGACGTCTCAGGCTCGGAGCAGCAGCCGCCAATCGATCTAACATGCTACAACGTGGATAAACAGCTGCACAGCCTTTTTGAGGGACGACACCGAGCTAACAGAGGGGCTAAAATGCTAATGCGGCCCCACCGGGGACACGTACCCGACGGGTGGCGGAGACGCCTGCTGCAGTCGGGAGCTCGCCTCGATGTCCGCCTGGTAGCCTCAGATGTTGGATTAACACCGAGCTAACATGCTACAACGCGGAAAAACAGCTGCACAGCCTTTTTGAGGGATGACACCGAGCTAACAGAGGGGCTAAAATGCTAACGCGGTCCCACCGGGGACACAGAGCTGAACGGGCGGCGGAGACCAGCTCACAGTAAGAAATTGTATTTTTTTATTTAATTACTGTATGTCTCTAAATGTACTGTACTGTATGTGTTTTTTTTATAATTATGTAGGGTACTGTGTTAGGATAGGCAAAGTGCTTGGTAACTTACAGTACTGTACATACATACCATACCATACATACGTACATACATAGAGAGACACGAACAGCCGGAAACAAATTCTTTGTGTGTGTCAACATACTTGGCCAATAAACCTGATTCTGATTCTGATTCTGATGTACAGTACGTGCATCAGTAGCAGCTGGGGTGTGCTTTCCGACTTACGGCAATTTCGTGTTACGAATGGTGCGTAGGAACGGAACGCATTCGTAAGTCGGGGACCACCTGTATATAAAAGTAAGTTAATGACATTAATTATCTGAGGAGCAGACTGCTTTGAGTTTAACACCATCACAGAACTCTCATCTTAAAAAAGCATGAAGGCAACATTTTTCTGCACTGTCCTATTTTTCTGACTTGTGTTCTTTCGGCCAGCAACATCAATGTGAAAAAGGAAACTGAGTCTTTCATCCCTCCTCAAGATGATTTGCATGAATCAAATACCCGAATGCATGAGAGCAAAAAGCAGATAATGTCCAGTTGATGCTCCTTTAAGAACAACAACAGGCTGACATGTTTACTGACGGGCTTTAAAGCCTGTGGAGGTAAAACCACACTTCAAAGTACTGAAAACTGTATTTTCAAGCAATTATAGTACAAATGAACGAGTGTGAAACCATATACAGTAGTGAACATGAGTGATGCCGATTTCTCTATGAGCTTTAGAATAATAAAATCTATTGATACCTTTTTGGGTATTAATTCATCTCACCAACATTAATAAAATGACAAAATAGTAAAATTTTACTCATTCAGGTAATATATTGTACATACATTTAATTAACATGTTACTATTGTAGATATGTTATATGGCCGACCTCACCCAAGAATTGCCTTGTCCATTTCAATAAAACGGGCGGCTTTTACTGTTTTTATGAACAATGTTCACTCTGATGTTGCGCGGCTGTCTTGTGGGGTACCCCAAGGTTCAGTTTTGGGCCCGATCCTCTTTTTATTGTATTTACGCCCTTTAGGTTTTATTTTGAAACGTTACAGTAATGTATCTTATCACTTGTATGCTGACGACATCCAGCTGTACTGTTCTTTTCGAACTTCTGAGTTCCATAAATTGACTGAACTCAGAAACTGTCTGTTGGACATCAAATCATGGCTGAACGACAATTATCTGCAGTTAAATGCAAATAAAACCGAGACTCTTATCATTGCCCCTGATGATAAAATCCAAATTATCCAACAGCATCTTACGTTTTTAAATCTTTCAGTTAATAAGAACATCAGAAATTTGGGTGTCGTCTTTGATAGTTCTTTATCTTTGGACAGTCATTGTAAATTGTTAGTTCGAAATTGTTTTTATCATCTACGAAACATTTCAAAATTACGATGTATTGTATCACAGAAGGAACTGGAGATGATTGTTCATGCTTTTATTTCGTCTCGGTTAGATTACTGTAACAGTCTTTTAATGGGTCTGAACAAATCTTCTTTAGCTCGACTTCAGTCTGTGCAAAATGCTGCAGCAAGGCTGCTAACTAGAACCAATAGAAGAGCTCATATCACTCCTGTTCTGGCCTCCCTGCATTGGCTCCCCGTGCATTTCAGGAGTCATTTTAAAATTTTGGTTTTAACTTTCAGGGCATTGCATGGTCAGGCTCCCAAATATTTATCGGACCTTTTGAAGCCTCTCCGTCCCACCAGGACTTTGAGATCTTCAAATCAAATGCTACTGATGGTACCAAGAACGTATTTTAAAACACGTGGAGACAGAGCATTCCAAGTGATGGCCCCGAGGCTTTGGAACGCTCTCCCTCTGTCACTGCGCAGCTCAGACTCTATCGACTCTTTTAAAAAAGATCTTAAAACGTATTTATTCAGACTGGCTTTTAATTAATTTTATGTATTTTTTCTCTTTTTATTTTTGCTTGTGAAGCACTTTGTGATGTCAATGTCTGTGAAAGGTGCTATATAAATAAAGTTTACTTACTTACTTACTTACTTTTCATCAACATTTACATAACGTGTCATACTTATTCTTGTCTAGTAAATGAAAACATGTGGGCATTTATTAATAAACCTTTAAAAACATATTTTTTGTACTGTACTCTTTTGAATGAGGCTTTGTCTGACGCTTGCTTCCTCTCTTGATAACATGCTGCCGTTCCCTTTCATGTCCCTTTTTTTAATTAGCGAATTCCAAATTGTGTCTTTTATGTGATTGCAACTGAAATTAAATTGTCTTTCATGTATTATTTTCTTCATTTTGGGGTACTTTCAGCCCAAAGAGTGAAACACATTAAGTTAACAACAATAATAATAATAATAACACCAAGCCAAAATGAGAGATTTTACTGAAATTAACAAAATAAATGAATGAATAAATAAAACTTTAGTACTGGTATAACCAAGTTTAAAAAAAGCTTCATCTATTTTTGGACATGAAAATGTATAATTCTAAATAAAAATTATTCCTGGACTCCTGGATTTCTTTGTTTTTGGTCTCACAGCTGCTCACTGTTTTGTTAAAAGAACAGATGATGCAACGCGGCTCACCTCCTGATATGTTTTCTTGGGCGGCCGTGGCATAGTGGAGGCGGCGGTGGCATAGTGGTAATGGCAGTCGTCCCCCAATCGGAAGGTTGGTGGTTCGAATCCCGGTTCCCCACACTATGTGTCGTTGTGTCCCTGGGCAAGACACTTAACCCCGAGTTACTCCCGGTAGGACTGGAAAGGCGCCTTGCATGGCAGTCTGCCGCTACCGGTGTATGAATGCATGTATGAATGGGTGGATGGTTGGTATTGTAAGGCGCTTTGGGGCTCCTCACAGGGGGCTAGAAAGCGCTATATAAACAAGCTCCATTTACCATACCATCAATTTTAAAGTTGACGCCTATTTTTCCAATGAACTATTAACTTTTGCCACTTTTCTCATTTTAAAACACCATCTCTTGAATTTTAAATAGGAATAAGAGCTTACATTTTTTATGTGGTTCCGGCAGGATCCGTTTCTTCACGTAATGAGCCCAAGAGACACATCAGTGTCATCTAAACAACTTGCAATAAACTTAATAGTCTTTTTGCTTGGTGTTGAACGTATTGCTGTACAGACACTGGATTAAATAACTTGTATTGTTCTTAAAATCCCCCACCAGTGTTATTATTACCATCTTAGCATTTTCTTTCATTGCAGCCCCACTTGGCTTCATTTCTTGTCCTTTTTCTTTTCCCATTAACGGTTCTCTTCATGTGCTTAACATTAGGAAAGAGGACATATGGAAATTAAAGGAACCCAAAGTGGGTCATTAATTTTCCTGAAGCTCCACAGACTTATTTACATCAGTAAAATATGTCATTGAAGAAGCATCCGTATATTCCAGCATAATCGGTGTGTGACGGATTGACGAGGCATTGGGCGACACAGAGCTCCATGTCTCTTTGATTGATCTGTTAATTTCTTCTTTGCTTATTCCTTGCATGGTTTGACCCATTTGGTAAACGCATTCTTTTGAATCAGCAGGGTATTTATACAAGGCAGATGACTGTGGGGAGCTGGTAGCCCCCAGGCAGAGAGATGCCCCACTGGCTTGAGTCCCAGGTCTTCCAGATTCATTTAAGAATCGATTAGACTTTTCCTCCAGTGGTTTCCAAGCCTTTAAGCACCCAATGGGCAGCTCATAGGGAATACTGTACTTAGCTTATCATACTGCAGAAAGCCAACATGGAGCTTGAAAGCAGCAAAGTTTTTTTTTTTTTTTAAAGAATGAAAAGATTGTTTCAAGATAATTATCCTAATGCATGTTTCAAAAACCAAAGAGAGGAGACTTGAAGCAGAGTTGCAATTAAAAATAGGAAAAAATAGGAACAATTTAAAGCTTGTACTATATATCGGGCTTCTCCCAGCAAGAACCAGTTTTGTTCAAGACTGTCCCATTGACTCCTGAAATGAGTCCTGCTGCATTTTACACAAATAGACTGAAGTATTCTCCTGAATCATACATCGTGTTTTCATGTGTTTTCAAATATGATCCTATGAAATATATACAGGTATACAGTATAGGGTCTGTTTTCAGTTTGGAAAGTGAAAACAAAATAATGTGAAATAATAATGTGAAATAATAATAATGTGAAATAATGTGAAAGCAATTTCAATCCTGTGTATGTCCTGTACATATTGCAGTTCTGACAATAAAGTTGACTTTGACTTTGACACTAGAAAATAAACAGTAAAAAAAACAAAATATGTAACATTCTTTTATCTTAGAAATAGTTAAGCCACTCTTCAAAATGTTCTTTTGTAGAAACTACAACAACTACAACTACAACTACTACTACAACTACTACTACTACTACTACTACTAATACTACTACTACTACTACTACTACTACTACTACTACTACTACTACTACTACTACTACTACTACTACTACTACTACTACTACTACTAATAATAATAATAATAATAATAATAATAATAATAATAATAATAATAATAATAATAATAAATGAATCAGTTTGGCCACATTGTAAAAATGCCTAATCTTCATTATATTTTGGAATGCCACTTTTTTATGATTCCAAAAATGTGAATGCAGTCTTCTGAAGCCCTTTTTTGTAGTCTAAGGATGTCTTGCTTGCTAAACTACCAAGATGATTATCTGGTGCACATTAGTTACTTGAGCAAAAAATAATAATAATCTGATAAACATTAGATAATATTGCAAACACAGTAGAATATTTTCTGTGTGCACCAGATACTTTTCAATGATTGTGACAAACCAATTAGAAATTATTTTTCCACCAATGTTCCCTTAGGAGCTCCATACAAAGAATAAAGTAAATAATAATCAGAACAGAATCCACTGACTGTGGGTTTGCCTCATTTTTCATTATTTGGGACAACCTTGTAAGTAGCATTGGGTCTAAAGCTTCTTCGGCTTCTTTTGTTACGACTTAATGAGCTGGCTTACTCAGCCAATGGACGTTTTTTTGGGGGGGCCGTTACCGTCACAAATAAATACTCACTCGACCAGAAATATGACTCTCCCAGGCGATTTTTTGATCAATGCATACAAACCCTCTGTAAACTGGGATCACTTGAACACATATTTTGCTTTGGCAGGAGATCAATACAATAAATAAATAAACAGTAAAAAAAAAAAAAAAAAACATTTTAACATTATTTTATCTTAGAAATAGTTAAGCCACTCTTCAAAATGTTATTTTGTTTTGGAAAATTCAATATAAATAATAATAATTAACAAGTAATTAAAAACAATCTTGTTTACATGGACTTTTGTGTCAGTTTCTGTGGTGATCGTGGCAAACTGTCACCATCACACCACACTCGCTGTAGTACAACAGAGAGGCAAACACATGGAGGAGCAGTTGGTGGAGGCGTGCCTTTAAACCCCATTCCTTCCTATACGCTCTTCCTTGTTTGAAATAGTGGCCAGTCAGAGGAAAGGCATGCTACGAGCAATGTACCCCCTGTAAAAGCTTTTGGCTACTGCACAACATAAAAATAACTAAATAAATAAAACAAATTCTAATTTGCAGAACATAATGAGCAAATATGTGACCGTAATAAATAAATAAAAAACAAGATGTTGACGCGGACTGCATCTCTTCACTATTTACTGATAAATATAGTGGACACTTATTCACCAACCCAGAGCTAAAGAATTAGTGCAAAGCGGAAGGAAGCTGCTTTAAGTGGTTGATGCTGTTTGTTCTGCTGGAAAAGCATTTGCCTTTCTGGAGAGGTAAAACTCAACAGCTTGACCTCACCCCCACCCAACAAAATGATTTTAATGTCATTTTTCATAACTTTTCGAGCCGATTCAGATTAGCATTTTTTTTTTTATATGGAACAATTTTTTCGGGAAGTTATGAATTATTCACCACATGTGCTGACAAATGCAGCGGGAAGCATGTCTGTACAGCATGCACAAAGTGTCGCGGGGCCGAAATTTTGTACGCCATAAAAAGACTGGGGAATGATATGAACGCGTGTAAAGTTTCGTTCGGATCGGACCTTCAGGCGTAATTCTGCGTAATTCTGGCACTGTCCTGCGTATCTGGCGTATTCTGGCGTAAACCTTATAAAAATGTCAGAGAGTAATAAACTGCATATCCACGCGTGCAGAAAAATCTCCTGAATGCAATGGAATGACTCCTAATAGTGATGGTTACTGGCCAACAGAGACTCTGTTTTGTCTGCCAGCAAAGGCAAAGGGGCATCATGTTTATGTGCCTGTGTGTTCATTTGTCTGCCTTCAAAAACAATCACTAAATGCACATCAACAACTAATCAAGTTTTGGAGTAACTACTTGGGAACACCTCAGGAACGAATCAGTAGCTAATGGATAATTAATCAGTACTTAGTGAGGAACACAGCTAAGCTTTATTAGGGGACTACTAGTTAGTTTCCTTGTAAATGAAGATGAACTAATCAAGAACTAATGGGTAGTTACCAAGGAAACCAAAGAGGAATGAATAAGCAGCTAACGGGTAGTTAACCAGTAATTACTGGGGAAAATACAGCCAAGCCTTATTAGGGGACTACTGGTTTGTTACCACAGAAACAGAGGAGAAATTATCCATGTGGATTCTGAATAAACCTTGCACCAGTGAGGTTACAGCTCGTTAAGTCAAAAACAAGTTTCCTAGTGGTTACTGATTTTATTGGATTTTCTCTTTTGTTAACTTATTGAGGAAAGTCATTATTAATTTCATATTATTTTACTGTTGTCTTCTTAACTATGTGCGACTATCACTGAATACCAAACCATTGCCTCACTATTATTTTGTTAATTGATTTTCACCCCGATAAGCACTGGTCAACTGCTCATCAGCTCCTGATTTGTTCCTCTTTAGTTTACTTGGTAATTATTCATTACTTCTTGATTAGTTCCTCTTTATTTACAGGGTAACTAACCAATACAGTAGTCCCCTAATAAGGCTTGGCTGCGTGTTACCCAGTAAGTTCTGGTTAACTACCCATTACCTCCTGATTTGTTCCTGATTCATTCCTGAGGTGTTCCCTAGTAGTTAATCAAATTTTGTGTACCTTACTGTAAAGCGTTACCGATAAAACTTTTAGAAAGTAATTATTGGATTTACATGTAGAATAATTACACTACTAGGCTCAATGAAATTCAAGGTGGGCACAACAACTAACTGACATTAGCCAACACAAAATAGCTATAACTAATTTTACAGATGGTGAACATTAGGCATAATAGCTTCGCACTAACTGATCACACATGAGTGTGATTGTGCATATTGTTTAAAAGGTTTGACTGATTGTCTATAACACTTCTCAGCAAAATATAATTTTAGTCCAGAATAAAGCATTGATAGGTGATATGCTATGATATAAAACATTTAATTTCACTGTGCTCGCACTGAAAATTTACTGCAACAATCCTGAGAAAGCATTTAGTTTGCAACTTACATACCATACTTAAAAATAATACAATATTTAATAATGCAACAAATCAACATTTACAGTGATTAATTAAATATACTGGCTATTACAGAACAGTCAAATTGTGGCAATTTATTATTGATTTTCTCCTAATTATTTTAATCATCTGCAGTAAACAAGTGTTTAGTCTGCCATGTGTTTGCACTAATATTTTCAGACCACCGACTGTTAAACTATGTGGCTTACTTAACATGTCTTTTTAAATATGATACACAGTGCCAGGAATGAGTCAGTCCAACTTGTATTATTATTTTTAACAACCTTTGACACAGTGGATTAGGATACTGTTAGACACATAAAACAGTCTAATTACTTCAGTGGTTTTATTAGGACTGAACACCACAGCAATATGTTCTCTGAACCTCTCACTTATCCATATCTCCTGTTAAATTATCTCCAACCGAGATGAAGCATTTCCCTGACAGATGTCTGTCTAATTTGGTACTGTAGCTCTAACTGGTGATGTTGTTGTTTGGCTCTGTGCCTTTTGCCTTTCATGCCAGAATCAAACTATGAACACAAAGGAATGATTGAATAGAACAGGTGCGCATATACATTTGCCTTCTGTAGCTGCAGTGGCCTTTTTAAATCTCTGCAAACATGTACAACATAGAGCATTTCCTTTTGGATCACATGTTTTAGTTCATTCTATTGACATATCACTCAACTGAACTCAGTGCAACTACAGGTATAACCCTATATATGAAAAAAAAAACTCCTTGGTGCATCAGTAAGATCCTATTATTCATCATTAACCTGTCACATGGCTTCACAATTACTATATTTGGAAGTTTGTTAGGCAGCTGCCACAAAATACAGTTTAACATGCCTCCTGCATAATCTCACACACACCTTTTGAATATGCATATAACAGGTTTATGTTAAAAATCAAGTATTTTCAATTTCACATAGACACTGCTTAGATATTTATTGTTGTGCATGACTGTATGGGATGTGAATAAATGCTATCAAAATAAAACATGGTCAGTCATCAAGGCAAGCAGATGCTTTTTTTTAAGTTCTACTTTATAACATGAAAGCAACAGTTCTACTTTATAACATGAAAGCAACGGAGATCTAATTTACAGATTAAACCAAAAATATATATTGACAGACAGCAATATTTTAAACTGTCTTTTGGAATAATTCAGTTTGCAATGTTTATGAACGAACGATTCTTGCTCCTATTTAATTTATTTTTAATAAAAAAAAAATCTCAAATGTTTCTATATAGAGAGAGATACAAAGAGAGATGACTGAGACATTATCCTGTTAGGAACAAAAAAAAAATCTTGATTGCAGCAGGTGCCGTTTTTATTTTTATTTTTATTTTGAATCCACCTTGAAGTTAAAAAGTGTAATTTTTATTGTGACAAAAGCCTTTTTTTTTTGTATTTTCACTTATAAAGTTAATTAAAATGACTAAAAGAAGTCAGAAGTTTTGGTCAAACTAAAATTCAATAATTGGACTGAATCACATCTGGTCCTTCTAATTATTTTTTTCTTCTACAGAAACAAGTATTAAAAACACTAAAGTCTTGTTTTATAAAAGTCAGTTTCTTTTAGCTGCTCTCTTCTGCAGGGGTTGCAACAACAACAGCTTGGTTCAGTGGTTAGCACTGTTGCCTCACAGCAACAAGGTCCTGGGTTCAATCCCCAGTTGGACTTGGGGTCTGTCTGTATGGAGTTTGCATGTTCTTCTTGTGCTTGTGTGGGTTTTCTCTGGGTACTCCTCTTTCCTAACATGCGTGTTAGTCTGCCTTCAGGCCCAGACCACCCTTGCAAAAGAAATCTGTGATCTCAATGGAATTTGACTGGTTAAGGTTCAATAAAAAATTAAAATAATAAAAAGCAAACACGCATGAAAGATTTGGCAGTTATTTTTACACCAGATATTGTTCTTGATGCATCTTAAGCTTAAACATACAACCTCAGGATTACACGATCGTGGCACTGACCACCAAGCCACCACAGCCCAACATAAAAAATAGTTTTCTCTTGCAACTTCACAGTAAAATATGACAAATTATATGTTTGAAATTTAAATCAACAGAATGTACACCACTTTACTTTCAAATAACTATTTTTTTTAAGTTTGTAAACTGCCCTTCTGTGTTCTCCCAATAAATTTGTTAATTCTGATCACAGCCTTTATTTTGGTAAGTTCAGCATCATCAAAACCTGAAACATTCTGGGATGGACTGCAGGTATTGCGTTAGTTTTATAAATAATTTATTTAATTATCCCACAATTTAAAACCGATTCTAATAATGGTTTGAACAACACTTATATAAAGTGTTACACGTGTTTAGAAGAAACCTTCTGAAAACCTGCCACAATTTGCCCGTTCCTTTTGGTGCTTGTGATGCTCCACTGGATGTACTGAACAAAAAACGGTCCCGACTGATTCAAAGCAGAGAGATGGAGGTCTTCACCAGCTGTGTTCGCTCACTTTTATATGACCAATTGGACAAGCATTAGTACAAAATCCTCACCAGCTACCCCATGTAAAATATTCATTTGTACTAGGTGGTACTTTTCTGAGGAAAAAAGCCTGAGGTGATGCATCACATTAAGTCTAAATACGATGTGACTGGCTGAATGAATGGTGATTTCTTCTTTTCTCCTGTGGACACTGGTCACATTTGACAAACAGTAAATGGCTCTCAGTATACTTGGCCCTAGCCTGGCCCTCGCCTTCCTGCACAGCTCCGCTCAATTCTCATTTCCCTTCACTGCACACAGCGAAGTGAAGGACAAGGGTCTGGTTTAAACCAGGCTAACTTGGCCCAGTACTTTGCCTCAAATACAAGACTGAGCATTTATAACAAGAAAAGAGAATGGCAGCAATTTGTTCAGTGTCACAATTGTGACGACAAATGTGTAGTTATGTTTAATTTTGTGCACTGTAGCTGGGGTAGGTCAACGGAGTACCCCAAAAGCTTTTTAGTCTCTTTAATAGAAAGTTCTTACTTTGTAAAAGGTGGCCCACCCACACCTCCCCCTATCTCCTCACAAAAAGGGCACAATGAATGAATGTATTTAAACAAATTGTTACTGTCTTAGTTGTTTTGGAGATCAGATGTGTAGAATCTTAAATGCTAGCAAAATTAAAACCACATAATTAGCTAGCTACCAAATATATTCTGTTGTGGGGAAGACAGCAATAAAGTAAACACAGTACGAAAATAAAAAAGCTAACCTAGTAAAGCTTTTGCTTGAACTGTGGTAAATTCCCCTTGAATAGCCCATGTTCTGATTTGCAGTTAGCATGACTCCACCATGGGAAATTCTCAGTTCTCCAAAGTGAGACAACTATGTTTGTTGTCTACTGCAGGTAAGATATTGATAGCTTATACTACATCATCACTTTAAAGCTAAAATGACTATCTAGATTCAAAATGTCTGCCATATGCCGAACATATAAATGGTGGTACCTCCATCACCCTAGCGAAAAGGCTAGAATTTGGCATGATAGTAACTGAGATTCATTGGCAACACAGACTGAGCGTGACATCTTGTGAGATTGCATGATCCCTCATAATGTTATTTTCAAAGTTTGACAAAAATCAATACAACTTTTATCATCAGATCATTTGAAAGGCAGTGGGAGATGTGCATTCCCTCAAAGAATGCTGGCTCTTTTAATATGAAGATGTCACAGCAGCAGGAATGCAGTGATGTTTCTGGCACCAGAGAAAGGGGGGGGGGATATATTAGCTGAAGTTAAAGGACCTCTGACAAACCTAAATTCCCCACCAGATGCTTTGCTCCGTAGTTGAGGACTGGAGTGACCTTATGACACAATAGCTTGGGCTACACAACATTGTTTAGGATGGAAAGGTAATACAATCATGTAGGCGGTTGAACAGCCATCAGAGTCTTATCTTCAATACTGAGAATCCATTTGCTATATATCACCCCCACCCCTGCCCCTTCCTCTGCTGCCCTGTTTCTGACCTCGTCATATAATAAAGTCGTTTCGTCTCGTCATTTAAAAATGGACAACATTCGTCCCTTATAGTGGCACTCCCTTTCTAAGGTAGGTAATCTCATATCCGAGTGCTCATCTAATCCACCTGACTGCTTCTGGTAACATCATTGTGGGAATACAGAAACTGATTTTAGAGCAGCAGTCACTCCCACAACCCCACAAAAAAAAAAAAAAAATAATAAATGACAGAGGCTTAGAAGAAATTCTCCTCTTAATTTTAACGGCGCCTTTTGTGTGTGTTTAAAGATGTGGTGTAAATTTAGTCCGTTTTGCATTTAGGTTTTTTACGAGTTGGTGGTAAAAACGAACTATCCTTACTGAGGTGATAATAGCAGAGAAAGCCATTACCAAAAACAAACATCCAAACTCTTTCTCCAATAAATAATCATATCCAACTGTTAAAGACCGTGTAAAGTGAAATTAGATTTGTGTTTTTAGTTTATCACATGGCATAAATATGTGTTATTAATCACCCATATAAATCTGACTGATTAAAAACATTGTTTTCCTTATAAAATTAAGTGTCAAAAATCATGAAAATACATTATTTTCTCTTAGTCTGGAACTGTGGGGGCGTGTCAGCAGTGGGCGTGGTTTCAGCGCAGCACTGCAGCTCAGAGAGCAAGTAGGAGGACTCTCTCGCTCAGAGCTGAACTGTGTGGAGGAGGAAGACAGGTTCATCAGTAAACCTGCTCTGTTTGCTCCTTTTTCCAAGAGTTACGCTGTTTTTAGTGCACAAACAACTCTGGTTTTATTTTTAAAGTTGAGGACGCAACTATAATTCATAACTCCGCTGTTCTGTGTTTAGAAGATGAGCGGACTCGCGCGGCTGCACCGGTCCGACCCGACACATCGCATGCGGGGGCTGTGTTGGTGATTAAGATAAAGAGGGCTGTGTTGGTGATTAAGATAAAGAGGGCTGTGTTGGTGATTAAGATAAAGAGTAATCACGTTGATAACTAAGTATGCAATGGACCTGTCGCATTTTCTTAGCAAAAAAGGAGCTTGTGAACTTGTAGGGCACAGGCTTAGCAATAAAAAAAAAGAAAGAAAGAAAAGAAACAGGAAAGGCGGCGGCGGTGTCCGGAGGCTGAGGAGGGAGACGGTCAGTAGCAGGTGCCCTGACCATTAAAACATCCTGGGAAGATGCAGGAACGAGGCATAATTGATTAGCTAGCTAACAATGAACAAAATATCTATGCTATTGCTATCTGATGCTATCTGCGAGTCGCGAGTGAACGGCTCCACCCATGCGAAGAACAATTTATATGACTGGAGCAGCAGGGGGTGGGGCTATACTAATGAGGACCGCGTGACGAAACGCGGTCCCGTTTAAAACACGCCTAAAAAATCCTGAAACACACATGTCTTTATACACAGTTTCATGTATAACTTCAAAATGAATTGAGCTACAATTTTGAGACTTTTTACTCATTTACAACATTACAATTATCACATTTATAATGTTTATTTAAGAAAATGTTGAAATTCACTTTACACGGTCTTTAATGAATCACAACTTAAATCATCTGCCATTGAATGCAAAGGCAGAGAGATAATGTTTTTGCTCATGTGCATGCATGTGCTTGTGCATTTGTTCGCGGTTAGCAATGTGTCACTGAACAGATTTTAATGAAACTTTTCAAAATAAATCACCAGGTTGGCTTCTACAACTGATTAGCTTTAGGAGTCAACCCCATTCAAAAGGCCACCAGAGTTAAACATTAGCTCACACAAAAAAGTATATAACTGAGTGAACATTACAGACATTTTGCAAACATTTTGTGTGGTAGTTAACAATCATACTTTAAGTGCCAAAAGATAATGCCAGAGCATAAGATGTTTCACAACATTGAATGAGATTGTGCATGATGTTTCGTTTCTCATCATAAGATGATCTTACTCAAAAACTGTGGCATGAAAGGCAGCGGATGATACGCATTCTGCCGTTTTCAAGAAGCATGCAAGTCATTTGTGTACCTATTCACACATCGCCTTGTGTCTTGAAGCTGTATTGTTTGGATAAACCAAACAGCCTCTTCACAGACGCATGGCTCAACACAGGAGAGCCAGCTCTTCAGGACAAGACTCAGCGGTTTACCTACACCTCACGGATAAGGGACACTCATTTGAGGACCAAAATGTTCACATTTTGGACCGAGAAGACAGATGGTTTGAGAGGGGAGTGAAGGAAGCAATTTATGTAAAAAGAGAGAAACCATCTCTAAACAGAGGAGGAGGTCTCAGATTTCAACTTTCAAAAACTTATAATGCAGCTTTTGGACTGATACCACACCTATCAGATGGGACTAGAGGGGCCTCATCTGTGAATTAGATTAACAAAGACTTTATTAACAAACCCCTACTGTAAGGTGTGATAGGTCAATCTGCATATGTATGTGTGTATCTTATCTCAACTTTATAACCTGAACCCCACACTCTCTGTTCTTTGAATTGAGAAAGCTTCTCTGATAAGAAGCAAAACGTCTTGGGTTACAAATACTGTACAGCCCTGTTGTTTGTGTCTTGAACTTTTTTGAATATAATGTCCTGGACAACTGAGAATTTTCACCAGCGTGAGGCTTTTAAACGTTTTAAAATTTTGTGGCAGCAACATAGAAAGCAACACACTTCCTCATCCCCTGGTGTTGTTACTGCAGTGACTAATGTCACTCGTGACTGAAGAAACACACCAATGTTTTTGTGACAAGATTTGAGAATTTATCTTTATATTTGTTAGGAAAAGTAAAGAAGAGGCTCGCTCAATGACCACAGTCACACAGAGAGGTGATGATTCAACCGGCTTAACTCGCATGCAAGGAGCTGAAACACAGACAAGCACAGAACCATTAAGCTTTCACAGAATGACCAGTACAGCGCCAAAGTTGAACTGCGTTGTTCTCGGCCCTGTCCTTATTTATAGTGCTCTGCACACACGCGAACATTAGCAGCTGCTATCTGTCAGAGGCTCCATATACTGTCTCTCTTGCTCCAGACTGTATCAGGCTCTGTCTGTCCCTGGTGATGGAGAAGTGATACGTTCCAAGGCAGGAGGATAGTGACAGTGTGAAATGTCCAGCGCAGGGCAAGCTGTCCTTTAGCACAGCAGGAAACACTCATAATTCACAAGCATGATTTTCCAACAGTGTCTTAGTGGATAAATATAATCATCAAATAGTCAAATGATTCCACCATAAGACCCAATGCAGTAGTAATATAAATGTCCTAAATAACAGTTCCTGTATTAAATGATTCTACATGCTATTACTTTAAAAACAGGAGCAACATCATGATTAAAAAAATCTCCTCATTGTTCCAAAACATTATGTTCCTGCACTCAATGCTGCTGAAAATGTGAGTAATTTGTCAACAACTGATTAGTGTGTCTGTTTGAACTGTGGGATTTTGAAGTTTTCTGTCAAAATCTATTTCCCCACAGCTGACAATCATTCAGTTCAATAAATTTCAGTTCAGTTTATTCATATAGCACCGTCACAACAGAAGCTGTCTCAGAGCACTGAACAGAAACATTCATAAAAGTAAGTTAATAATATCATTTATCTGAGGAGCAGACTGCTTTGAGTTTAACTCCATCACAGACTCTCATCTTGGGCAAGCTTAAAGGAAACAGTGGAAAGGAAAAACTACCTCATGAGGAAGAAACATTTAGCAGAACCAGGCTTAGGACAAGTGGCGATCTGCTTCCACCAGCTGACTTGAGAGAACAGAAAGGAGGAACAGATACACAATGGTAGGTCACATGTTAAAATATAAATAATATCAAATGAAAATTATTCAATTGTAACAATTCATTTTAAGAAATGAGGTCAATTTGTCCTCCAGTAGTGCAAGTTTATAGCAGCATAACAAGCCAACCTTAACTGTAGGATTTATCAAAAAGGAAAGTCTTAAGCCCAGTCTGAAAACTGGACCATGCGTCAGCCTCATGGACAGAAACAGGAAGTTAGTTCCACAAGAGAGGAGCCTGATAACTGGAAGATCTTCCTCCCATTCTGCTTTTGAAAACTCTAGGAAGCACAAATAAGCCTGCAGTCTGAGAGCGAAGTGCTCTGTTGAGAAAATATGGAACAATAAGATCTGTAATATAAGATGGAGCTAGGTTGTTGAGAGCTTTGTAGATTAGAAGTTAGATTTTCCACACCTGCACCTGACCCTGATGACTACTCTACCTTTTTATATGAATCTGTGTCTTCATCAGTCTGCTAACTTGGGGTCTTACAAAAAAAACAATAATCACATACGCATAAAAAAGGACCAAATGCACAAAGAGCTGTAAAAAGTTAATCAGGCTTAAAGCTTCAGTATGTAGCTTTTTTTATAAACATATTTCTTCTCTCTGTTACTGCAAAGATTATAGCACTCCTTCACTTAGTAAAAATTGTGGTAGGTTTTTGTGCCTTGGTTCGAAGTACATTTGAATGTATGCACTGTGCAGTGTCCATTAGAACTGACACATTTAAAGAAAATTGTCTTTTTGACCCTGAAAACTTTGGCTCTTAGCTTCAAACACCTCACTAATCAAGTTGTTTTTTTTCTTTTGGGTTTATGCACATTTTTATTGTTTAATCTTAGACCAAAACTTCTCGTTTTTTTTATTGTACTTTCATTGCTGTTTGTTTCTGCACCTGCTCCTATAGCTGTAAGGTCTGATAAATGGAGAACAGTTATCTTCAGTGTCAAACCCAATGTTTTTTCTCTGGGATACAATCATCAGAAAACCTTTGAATCTTTAGAATCATTGAGTTGTACACTATAAATACACATTTCTGGCTCTATTTTTAGGGCAGTGACAGGTCAAAAGAAATTATCGGCAGCTGACAGTGACTGATGGCTGCTGTCAGCATAAGAAATCTCAATAAAACTAAAAAGTCAGGAAGATGAGGTGTGCTTGGAGTCATTTGTTTCTGAGGACAGGCTGGCTGTTGTATCTCATCACTGCCCATGAGGCTCTTTCGCCTTGAACAAACAGATCACATTTCAGCCCAGCAGAGAGTGNCTGGCCCCACACAGGGACCTGCTAACCCAGGCCCACGGGCAGATCCTGCATCAACGCCCAGAACTGTGGCAGCTTTGGGTCTGGTCGCTGAAAGGGACCAGTTAATGGCTTCCGGACTACCCAGTACAGTAATGTGGTAAACACAATACAGGGAGCGAGAGCACAGTCCACACAGACGCTCTATGCACGTAAGTGGCGTGTTTTTGAGAGCTGGTGTCTGGAGAGGAATATTGCTCTATATTCCTGTGACTTAGTGCAGCTCCTCACCTTTCTGCAGGACCTGCTAGAGAAAGAACGCTCCTTTTCAACCATAAAGGTCTTCCTGTCAGTCATCTCGGCATGCCATGAAGGCTGGGGAGGTAAATAACCTGGTGCCCACCCTCTAATGATACGATTCATGAGGGGCGTAATGAAAAATAGGCCTCCAAGCAGGACTTTGGCCCCTGAATGGGACCTGCATTTAGTCCTGGACGCCTTATGCGAGCCTCCATTCGAGCCTCTTAGCAGCATTAAGATAGACTTGTTATCTTATAAGACTGCATTGCTCTTAGCTCTGTGCTTAGCAAAACATGTGGGTGACCTCCACACATTATCTGTGCATCCAATGTATACCAGATTTGCCCTAGATAGGTCAAAGGTCACCCTGCAGCCAAACCCCAAGTATGTGCCAAAAGTCCCGACTTTAAACCCCAGAAGTCTGGACTTCAAACTGTCAACTTTTCCTCCTCCCCCTGTTCTTACTGCAGAATAGAGGCGTCTGAACGCGCTCTGCCCCGGTTAGGGCCCTGAGTGTCTACATGGAGAGAACTGTCAGTTGGCGCAAAACAAACCAATTGTTCATATGCTTTGCTAATCCTGCCACAGGCAGGGCCCTGTCCAAACAGCGTCCCTCACACTGGGTGACTGAGGCCATAAAGAGGGCATACATTAGCAAAGGTCAGCAGGTGCCCAATGGGGTACATGCTCACTCAACCAGAGGCCTAGCCACTTCCTGGACCTTATTCAGAGGTGTTCTAGTAGCAGATATCTGTGCAGCTGCTAACTGGTCATCATCAAACACGTTTGTAAAACACTACAGCGTAGATGTCACAAAACGTGATGTAACTCAAGCTGTTCTCTCTACCACAGAGAAATAAACAACTAGCGCCTGTACTCTAAGGCAAAAAGTTCTCATAAGCATGTAGTTCCAGAGCATTTCCCGGGCGTGATTGGATTATGTTCCCATAGTCATATGTTGCACCGCAGTGAACCTGACTGATAAGGGAACTGAAAATTATGCACTATAACTCATGTTCCCTGAAGGAAGGGAACAAGGTGTAACACATGTTTGCCCTTTCAATGCCCAGGCTCGGTGAAGTGCATCTAGAGGACGTGCGTGGGTAGTCAGCGTCTCTTATACCAGAAGGGCGGGCCCCTGGTGACGCTGATGCCCACTTTCCTTAAAAGACGTGCTTGTATTACTTCAGGTGAACCGTGCGGAGGCGCAATTCCCATAGTCATATGTTGCACCTTGTTCCCTTCCTTCAGGGAACACGAGTTATGGTGCGTAACTTTCAGATTTCTCCTAGATTAGAAGACTTAATAAAATTGAATCATATACCACTTTTAAAGAAAATTGAAGACGATCTTACTAGATGGAAATCTCTACCCCTATCACTTATGGGAAGAGTTGCCTCAGTAAAAATGATGGTCCTGCCGAGAATAAATTATTTATTCTCAATGATTCCAAATAAACCTTCAAATGAATGGTTTATGTCCTTGGATTCTTTCATATCTAAATTCCTTTGGAAAAACAATACTCCACGTATTAGCTTAAAAACACTACAGAAATCTAAAGAAACCGGAGGATTAGAACTTCCAAATTTTTATCACTACTATTTAGCAAATAGGTTAGAATATATTTCAAAGTGGCTAAATCCAAATGCACTAGATGTTACTTGGATAGACATAGAGCAAACTTTATGTAATAATATTAGGATTTCAGATCTGCCATTTATTAGTATAAATATAAAAAAAACATGCTTGCTTTAAAAGTATCAGTATTAGCTCATCTCTGACAGCATGGTGGGAGTATCTGAAAATGACAACGTCTTCACTACTCCCATGCAGACAAACACCCATCTAGGTAACACTTTATAATAACTACACCTTATTTAGCCTTATTTAAGCATTAATAAACATTTAATTAACATTGCAAACATCATTAATTAAGGATGATTCACACTTAATACACTATTAATTAACACACTTATTAACGCTTTATGCATAAAGAATAATGAGTTCCAAAACCTACGTACTCAATGTTTATTCATGCTTAATAACTCATGAATTAACTATGCTATCTATATTTGTAAATGCACAAATTAATGTACTTTCACCACATGTATTAAATGCGTCCTAATTGTTAAATAATGTTTGAATTCACTATCTATTAATCCTGCAATGCATCATTAATTAAGGCAGTTGCTAGTAGTTACTTAAGTGTATTTGTGAACCCTTCTAAAGTGAAGACTATTCATTCTTTATTAAGGTTTTGTTAATGTTGAATAAATCCTAAATAGTTATTTTTCACTTGTGGAAATCTAAAATGTTTACCCAACCTGGGTCATGATGAAACACTCAACCTGTAGCAGGTCACTAAAGTGGCAAAAATTGTGTCAAAGAAAAGTACTGTAGTGCAAAACATTTTGGTCACAAATCAAATGCTAGGATTTTACAACGTTTCACTGACGTTTTTCTTTTTCTGTTCGTGTTGAAGCGGCTGCTTCAACAACCCGCCCGGACAGAAAAAGCTGTGACACAAAACGTGCGTGGTGACGTCATTGTTACGCAGCGAAACACTCAACCTGTAGCAGGTCACTAAAGTGGCAAAAATTGTGTCAAAGAAAGGTCGTGCAAAACATTTTGGTCACAAATCAAATGATAGGATTTTACAACGTTTCACTGACGTTTTTCTTTTTCTGTTCGTGTTGAAACGGCTGCTTCAACAACCCGCCCGGACAGAAAAAGCTGTGACACAAAACGTGCGTGGTGACGTCGTTGTTACGCAGCGCTCACTCCAACAGCAGGCGTTAGCGATAGCAGGCTAAAAGCTAAGCTAGTCTCCAAAGCGCGTTGTTTTCGCTTCAAAACGAGTCAAACGAGTGCTCATGACCGTCAGAATGTGACTGAACAAAGTTTCACAAGCGAAGAGAAAGCTGACGACATCACGATGTGGACGTAGTTCGGTTTTGTTAAACTGCAGGCTTCTTCTGCAGCGAGTCCTACTCGGTTTCTTTATTTTGCAAAACGTGACGGAGTCGTTCTAACTAGCGGTGGGAACATCTAACTGACAGATGTATGTTTTATTGACTTTTAGAAAATGTCAATACAAACCTGTTTTTGGTATTCAACGTCTCCTGCTTTGATTTTTGTCTGATTTCCACAAGTGAAAAATAACTTCTGGCTATTTAGGATTTATTCAACATGAACAAAACCTTAATAAACCATGACTAGTCTTCACTTTAGAAGGGTTCACAAATACACTTAAGTAACTACTAGCAACTGCCTTAATTAATGATGCATTGCAGGATTAATAGATAGTGAATTCATTTTGTCTGATTTCCCCAAGTGAAAAATAACTTGTGGCTATTTAGGATTTATTAAACATTAACAAAACCTCAATAAAGCATGAATAGTCTTCACTTTAGAAGGGTTCACAAATACACTTAAGTAACTACTAGCAACTGCCTTAATTAATGATGCATTGCAGGATTAATAGATAGTGAATTCAAACATTATTTAACAATTAGTACGCATTTAAATAAGTGTGTTAATTAATAGTGTATTAAGTGTGAATCAACACTAGCTCTACCAGTTTTTGTCAAAATGACAATTTTACCTATGCAACCCATGGGATTGTCAAACTGACAAATTGAATTAGCATTTTTAAAGCCATTGGTATGTATATGAGGCCATTCCATTCTGTTGGCGGGGAGGAGGCCTTGGGGCATATTTATATAGTCAGGTAAATCCAGTGGTGGAGAAAATACTCAAACACTGTACTTAAGTAAAAGTGCAAATAAACAGACAAAAATATACTCTAGTAAAAGTAGAAGTACCATATTAATATTTTTACTTAAGTAAAAGTAAATAAGTACTTGCTTTTAAAAATACTTAAAGTATTAAAGTAAAAGTAATTGCTGAATGTATTACCTAATGCAATGGCCTACAATACCATAAAGTGTGTGATATATATATATATGATATATATATATATATGTAAGGGGTTAAAGGGGGGGTCAGTTTAATACTGACCTCCTTTTTACCTTAATTTACTTATTCAGATTGAATAGTAATTTCACGGATTCTCTTCTTTTTCAGTTTATTCAATATTTCTGTGATCTTTATGATGGATAAATAAACAGAGCCATTAAGTGACAATGGACACGTTAACTTAGTTTGATATGTCAAAGAGACACTATCATTTATTTAAAATAAATCAACTAAATTAACACCATTACACTTGATTGACATGATTTCACTTTCTTTCAATTCAAATACGTCAGCACACTTAAATTTAACACAACAGACATAAATATTAGATGTTACACATATTTAGTCTGAGGGGCATTTCAGCTTAAAATATAGTTTCCAGCTTAGATAGAGAGGGGAAAGAGTAGGAGGAATAAGAGGTTTAAGAAGAAAATTATCCTGAGCATGAGACCAGAGTGACACTTTTCATCCGACTTCTGCTAAAATCCAGGTACGTTTTGTAAACAGCTCCTTTACCTTTTGACGACCGCCCGGTAAGAGGGAAGACACCAGCCTTCAGATGCACAGAGTCCTTTAGTCCCAGCACGTCCAAAACTGGTTTTAGTTTACGTCTCCAACGTCTCCTGGTTTTGCTTGGTCATCAGAGAATATGTCAGCTTCAGGCCTCTGACTTCAAGATAAACTTATTCCAGGAGGGAATAAACAAAGTTTTTGAGCTCGGCTTGTTCGAAGTGGACTCATAACAGCCTGTTATCAGTCCTTAGCTGAAGACGCCGGTCGTTAGCTCTTGACCACACGTGTCCAGCTCTTGGGAAAGTTCACATTTCTTTGGAAGTTCCCAGCAACTCTCTAGCTTCTTGCCGACTCTGAAGCCTTCAGCACAGCTCAGACTAGTACTTAAGGAAGGACCAGTCGAGTAGTTCAGTTGTCTTATCAAACCCAAGGTTAAAGCCAGCAGAGAGAAATGTTTAGGAAAAAAGACAGATAAGCTGGAGCCCTGCTCATGAGACTGTCTCTGAGTTTCTAAACAAAACCGTCCGGTCTCTGTGACCCGAAGATTTCACCTTTAACACAGCAGTGAATACAGTTTAAACTCTCACAGAATAACACAGCTTAAAAAGCACACATCATGAAAATGACAAAAGTTATTCTTTTGATCACATTAGAATAAAATCAAAGATAGAAATAGTCTCTTTTGGTGACTATATTTATCAGATTATAGCTAAATGAATGATTTTGTAGTAAATGTCTTGCTTTACTGAGTGGTCAGTAAAGGTCATCACTGGACAGTTCAAAAGTACACAGGTGTCTTAAAAGTGGACAAGGTCATGTCCACTACATCTCCCCCCTTTTGGAAGCCATCGCCAGTCCTTGGGGATGGGGTCCAACACGAAAGGAAACCTTGAACTGTCTTTGATCTTGAAGTAATCCAGCAAGTGGAAAAGAAAAATCAAAAATTATAATCCCATAAAGTTTTTGGAAATTTCATACTGTTCAGAGGTAATCCCATTGCGAAAAGCTTTTAATCCTTCGGAAAACTGAGTCTGTTAACTCTTGGAAAACAAAGTCTGTGATCCTTTGGGAAGCAAAGTCTTATAATCCACAGCGGTAATTCCATAGCAGTAGTTCCACAACGATTAGTTTTGTTGATTGATCAGCACCAATTGTTTTCATAATCAGCATGTAGAGGGGATCCCTCGATTGACGCAGAGGAGGCGGCCCTTGGATGAAGGTTGAAGACCAAGCGTTGGAGCTGCAGGTCCCCACATCGATGGTTGGTGGCTGGTTGGTTTCCAGTCAGTGCCACTCTGGTTCTATGTGTCATGCAATTATGTGTTTTTTAAGGTGGGCTTATGATTGGGATTTTACATTAAGCCTTACCTATATGCACCTGGTATGTAAGCTATCATGGTTTAGATCAGCTACAATTACCAATTAAGGGGTGGATCAATTCTGTAAAATTAGATATAGGGATCTGTACCTATAAAATTTTGGAGGGCTTCTGTAACGAAGGCCTCTAATTCCAAACTATTCCTCCATTCATTACTTAGTTTAGGTTAAACTAAAATAAAAATGAAATATAGTTTGATCTAAATGTCTGTTGTCTTTTAGACGAACGACGTAGGATTTGGTATTCCTAATAAATTTTGAAGTCTATGGCGAGACTCATCAAAATAAATAGACAATCTAGAATAGAAACGATCGAATCGGTTCAATTTAGAAATTATGAGACCAGTGTAGTTTATTGTACCTTAAGTAGCTTTAAACTACATTGACTCTTCGACGATTGGGTTTTAACAAAACGAACTGCATGTTGGCATAGTTAAATCCATATCATTCATTAACCCATGTTAATACAAAACCTTTTTGGCTGGGAGTGTTCAGAACCAAACAGTATCTCAACTAATGACAACAGTAATGACTAAACAACAAGGAAACAACGTTTCACTGCTTCGACACACTCTTGTCGTCAGATTCCAAAGTGCAACACACAAGAAAACAGGTCTCAACTTTATGACCGAGGTCAAATTAAATCTCGTGGATTTAAACGGTTGTTAAGGTTAGTTTTTGTTGTGGGTTTTAGGCTTAGCGTTTCTAAGTTCAAATTGGACAATGCGACTTATAGGGTGGAAATACGGTAGTTTAAACCTGATTAGTTTATTTACTAACTTGTGTTTGGACGACCTTATTATCCCATGAAGTCGGTGTGTTTGTGAGATCTTTGTCTTTTGTGGAGTCATTGAACGCCTTGTAAGGTTTGATCTGATTTCGATGTACCCATTTAGCAATTGGCTCTTTGCGGCCTTTGCTGATTTTGATTTCGTAGACGACTGAGGACACTTTGTCTGTTATCAGATGAGGTCCAGTCCACCTGGGCATTAGTTTGCGGGCGAGAGTTCCGGTCTCGGACCCTCCTTTCCCGGTTGCTGGGGCGAACGTATAGTACCAGACTCTGTCTCCCACTTGGAGTTCATTGTGAGAGGCCTTCTGGTCGTAGTACGCCTTGCGTCCTTCAGCGGATTTTTCCAGGTTTTTCTGGGCGAAAGCAAAAGTGTTTCTGAGGTGTACATTCAAATCTTTCATGTATTGTTGTGTAGTGTAGGCTGTCGCCATGGCGGCGTCGCCTGGTTGGTACAACAGGTGTAGAGGGAGAGTCATTTGTCGACCGGTCATCATCTCGAAGGGAGAGATGCCAGTTGATGTGTGTGGAGTGGCTCTTATGGCCATGAGGACCAGAGGGAGTTTCACATCCCAGTCCTTGTGGTTTGCAGCCACGTATTTCTTCAAAATACTCACCACAGTTCTGTTTGCTCTCTCTACTTGGCCTGAAGCCTGTGGGTGGTAGCCGACATGAAAGTTGGCCTTGACGCCTAGCGTCTTCCACAGTTCTTTCATCACTTCACCTGTGAAGTGTGTACCTTGGTCTGAGTTCACCCTAAGGGGAAGTCCAAACCTTGAGAATATATGATTCATTAACAACATAGCAGTGGTTTGTGCTGTGTCGTTAGGAGCTGGTAGGCATTCTACCCATTTGGTGAATGCACAGGTTACCGTGAGAAAATATTTATTTCCTCTAGAGCTCTTAGTGAGTGGTCCAACCCAGTCGATCTGGAGGTCAGACCATGGGAATGCAATGCCTCTGCTTTGCAGTGGTGCTCTGTGAAGTGGTCTGGTTGGCTGAAACTGGCCACAGACCACGCACCCTTCAATGTAGTCCTTGACATCCTTTTTCATTCCAGGCCAATAGGCAATTTGTTTTAATGCCGTCAGCGTGGCTTTATCTCCTTTGTGTCCTGCGGACGGGAGATCATGGGCATGGACTAACATTACCCCCCTTTGGTCATGGGGAACCACGAACACAGGTGAGGACGTTGGTCCATGAGCGAAAGTTAAGATGCCCTTGATTAGTTTTAGCTGTTTGCGCAGCTGATAGAGGACCTTAAGGTCTGGATCGGAATCCAGGTCGTCTTTAGACGGACTATTTTTGTTCGGATCAGTCAGGTACAGTATCATGGAGTTGATAGCAGGATCCGACTTTTGTAGTTGGATGATGTCTGGGTCAGTCAGTGCGGGTCGTACAGAGACTGCGTTGTCAGCAGGTCTGGTTGCGGCCTGTGCACGTGTGACTGCCATAACTCTGACTGAAGGTTGTGTTGGCAGAGTCTCGATTAACCAGGAGGGGTCGAAGGACCATAGAGGACCTTCGTCGGCTCCTTCTTTGGCTAAGGAGTCTGCAATGTCATTGTAGTGCTTGTCATCGCCTGGGACTCTAGAATGTCCTGGAACTTTCTTCCAGTAGATCTGTAAGTCGTGTGATGTCACCAAGTGATCACACGCTATGAAAAGCTCTTTGTGTTTGACCACTTTTCTGTCGCTTGTTAGGAAACCGTTCTGTTTCCACACAGCAAGGTGACAAGCGAAACTCAAACGAGCATAGTTAGAGTCAGTGCAGATGACTAGGGTCTTGATGGAGTGTGCTACTACCATCTGGAGAGCTATTAGGATCATGATCACGACAATCTCAGCGTACCGAGAAGTCTGAGAGCCTGATTTGTAGCTGAAGGTGATCTGCTCTTGGTCTTGGAGGAGGACCCCTCCAACACCTGCCCTACAGATTTTGTCGCGGAGGAATGAAGATCCATCCACGTACAATGTTGTCATATCTTTGCAGATATTGTCATCAAAGAAGTGGTGGTTCGGGTCTTCAGTCACAGGGGTTTTTTCCTCAGCCAACGGCTGGGTCGCTGGTACATCTTGTGTACACTTTTGGCAGAGTGCCAAGTCTGTCCCCAGATGTGACTTCTTGTTTTGACCATAACGTATGTCTAGGTTAAAACTTTGAAGCGCCATGAGCCACGTTGCAACACGTGAGTTTGTTACCACACCATCTCTGATGCGTTGGCTGTTTAGGAATGTCACTGGCTGGTGTTGTGTTTCCACAATGATTTTCTGTCCACCAATGTAGCTGGAGAAATGTTTTGCTGCCCACACTGTGGTCAGTAGAGCTTTCTCACAGTCTGAGAATCTCAACTCGGGTCCTGCCATCGTTTTGCTGGCGTAGGCTACTACACGTTTGTCTCTGTCGTGTATTTGGTATAGACCTGCACTTATGCAATGAGCTGAGAAGCCCACTTCCAAGTAAAGCTCTTTGTTGTAGTCTGGGTAGACTAAACATGGGGCTGACTTGATCCTGTCTATAAGAGCGTCCATTGCCTGCTGCTGTTTGTCAGTCCAGACAAATGGGACGTCTTTCTTTAGGAGTTCAGTCAGTGGCTTTGCAAGGTCTGCATAGTTCTCTATGAACTGGTTCGAGTAGTTACACACGCCAAGAAAACTTTGTAGTTCTTTGAGATTGGTGGGGACCTTGAGATTGTCAAGGCCTTGGGCACGAGTTAAGATGCCATGGTTTGGTTTAAGCCGTTCACGCAGTGTATCGGGAAGCTTGTACAGGAACCTCATAGGCTTCGGCCAACGTTTCTCCGTACGTTTACCTCTTTCTGCGTAATTCAGGTGTGTCACAACTGTCGGCGCAGTCGCTGGTGTGTCTGACCGGTCAGACCGCGGTGCGTCACTGTCGTTGTGATGTGTGTCTTCCCACTTCATGACTGAAGAGGTGCTCTTTGAGTCTGTAAGAACTATGTCATCTCTGAGTAGTCCTATACTCAAAAGCTCTTGAACCAAGGTTTCATCGAAAGCTTGGCTGATGGCTGAATTACCTGTCCCAGAGGACAGTACAGCGTCTGTGGTGTGGGATCCTCGGACCTCCACACAGTCTACTACCTGTGGTAGAGAGTGAGAGTACACCCCCCTTTTGTTGGAGGAGGGGTCCTCAAAATCTGTGACACTGAAATCCAAGTGACTGTCAGCATGTCGCGGACTGCCACTTCCAGGACTCACATGTCCTTGAACCAAGGTTTCATCGAAAGCTTGGCTGATGGCTGAATTACCTGTCCCATAGGACAGTACAGCCTCTTCGGTGTAGGATCCTTGGATCTCAACACCTTTCACTACCTGTGGTAGGTAGTGTTCAGTGAGTGCTGACTGTGTCAGCTCGCAGAGGAGGTTCTCTTGTCGGGCCAGAGTCTGGTCCAACTGTTGAGTCTCTACTGTCTCACCTGTAGTTGAAGGTTCACTTACCGGGCTTGTGACCACGGTTGGGGAGTCCCTCGTGGCCACTGCGGTACCTGCGGTTAGGCAGTCTGTACCACAACGAGGAGGCACTTTTATTGGCAGGGGTTTTCTCACTGTTGCCCACATTTTCTGTTGACCATAATCTATAATCGCTTCAAAACGGTTTATAAAGTCTTGGCCAACCAGAAATGGGAATGAGTCAAGTGTGGACACATACACTGGGTGGTGTAGTGTCGTTTTGCCAATCTGCATGTGAACCATAGCTATGGCTGTTAGGGTTGTTCTCGTCTCTGCGAGACCCTGTAGCTCAATAGCACATTCCTCAAAGGGTATTTGCCCGTCAACACCGTTGGCGGCGGTCCTCAGCTCCTTGAACAGCTTGGCCGACATAATGGTTATATCAGAACTGCCATCCAGGAGGGCTTCACGCTCAAGGACACCTTCCAGTGTGATAGGCAGGTAAGCTTTCTTAGCCACCCCCCTTTGTATAAAGTTACACAGAAACCTCACAGGTCTTGGCCCACGTTTCTGTTCACGTGTGACTCTGTCTGTGTACTCATGTTCACTGTCAGCATCATGTTGGCTGTCAGCATCATGACCTTCAGGATGTTGTTGTGTGTCAGCAATTGGTTTGCTGTCAACATCCATGGCAATGTCAGAAGTAGTGTGCGCTGAGTTATTTGTGTGCTCTGAGTCTTTGTGAAAGACAGTGCTACACATCGCTCCAGGTTGGTCAATGTTGATAGTGTCATTATCAATGATAATGCCACTCATTGTATCAGGTTGGTCAAGCACAGTAACATTCAAATCTACTGACAAACTACTTACTTCCTCTGTCTCTTCCGAGCATAGAGGTGTTGGGCCATTATTCCGGGACATTCGTGACTCTTTGCCTGTTTCGAACTGTTCAGTTCGAGGCGCGGGAGGTGCAGTTCCAAGGCTCGGTGGTGTCTGTTGGGACAACGCATAGTTACATGAGTATAGGTCCCCATCCTTCAATTTCTTTTGAAGTCCACCCACCGATTGACCTTGGTTTTCACCCATCTGGTTCGATCTGAACCATTTTGGTTTCTTTCTCCCGCGGATACCCCCACTTTGTGGTTTGTCAGGTTGAAAGGTCTGTTTCTTTTCGCCTTTGTTAGGAGAGGGAGTTGATGAACTTGTCCCTTCTAGCTCCAGCGAGTGGGATTTGACCGCTTCATTCGGGGACACCTGTAAGGGTGTTTTGGCTTGCATGTTAGCTGCAAAGACATCCGCAGCACACTCTACTATTTCATTCAAAGATGTTGCTTCTAAATCACCCCAGGCCAAGTTCCATGGCAACTCGAATCTAACATCAGGGATTAGATTATCCCTGAAAACAGATTTGAAAAGCGTCTGCTCTTCCAGGTCAGGTTCCATCATGTCACCTATATACGCCTTCAAAATTCTGGCAAAGAAAAAATATGGATGTTCATCGTTTCTCTGCAAGACATTTCGGGCAGCTGAGTAGTCACCACACAATGAGAAAGATTTTTCCTCTGTGCAAGGTGCAGGGGGAGCCAGTTCATGGCTCCGGGGTTCCTCTTGGTACCCTCTGATGTATGGGTCTTCTAGAGGCACATACTGTATGAGCCTTGGACGCGTACCGTCTTGAACTTCCATCTTTAACTTGATTTTTTGTGAAAATCAATAAGACAGTTCGAATTTTAATGTGTGCAAATAAATCTTCACTTTTAATGCAGCACTGAGTCAATCAAACTAATCAGCTGTCTGGTTTAAGTGTTTCACTGTGTAATAAGTATTTCTATTCATAGGTACCTTCTTCAGGTTTTACCCTCAAATGAATTGTAAAAGTTAAATGCCTTTTTGCAGTGTTAACTTTAAAATATAACTTATTTTTCAACAACAGTTACTAACTAACCCAAGCATGACGTCCGTTTTACTTACTCAAACACTATTTAAAAGATTCGAAATAAATACATTGTTCACACTAAAATGTACCCAGAATGCTGCTCCATTATGCCTTAAAAAAGATGTATTGCAGTTTGGCTAAACTGTTTTCAGGAGTGAAAAATGGATTACCTGTTTATTTTAAATATTTTTTATCTAAAATAAACTGGAGGTGTTTGTGTGCTTAGCATAACATGACAGATGGCATTCCAAATAAAAATCAGTGACTTTTATCAATTTGTTGTCTGTTGACATCCTCAAAGTTGTTCTGCTATCTTTGTTTTGATTTTTTGTGAAAATCAAGTCAGCAGATGCTTTCTGTTTATTTTAAATTTTGTATTTAAAATAAACTGGAGTCATTAATTTTACACAGAAAAACGTTAAAAATGCAATTTTTAACTAAAAGTGTACAGTGTACACCAATTCTGTTTAAAATTTTGAATGTGGAAATGCTCTGCTCTCCATCAACTTTTCTTTAATTTATTTTATTTAATTTGAAAATCAAATAAAAGATGCTTTTTTGAGTGTTATTTTAAATCTCTTCAGTATTTAAAATGAGCATCAATTGTTCGTCTGTACCTCTGTTATTCAAAAAATTTCATTTAAAATAAACAGGAGTTTTTGTTTGTGTACAGAACAATTTTAAAGCTGGTAATTTTCACCATAAAAAATGCTGACTTTATGAGGTGTTGAGAGAAAAACTCATCTATTAACGTCCAGCAGGGGGCAGCGTCGAGTATGTTATCACGAAGCGACTGAGTTTTAAGAAAACTCATCTGTCAACGTCTTTTAACCAACAGGGGGCAGCTTCGAGTCTTAATTTTAATCACGAGGAAACTGATTTTTCTAATCAGTATTTAAACTAAAAACAACCTTGTCAGAGTTAGTTTCTAGTGTATCAGTGATAAACGCTCGAACCGCGTACTTTTCAGAGACAAATCTATGTTGTTAGACAGTTTAGATGGCTTTAAAGAATGTTTAAACTCTCAGTGAAACTCAGTTTGTTCTGTCAGCGTGTGTGTGTGAACTGCGTCTGATTGTCACTCAATGTGCATCAGGAAATGACGACAAGAATGGGCGGGCCAACGCAGCGTGCGTAGCGCGTCACCAGCTTCTTACGTGAGCGAGGCGGAGCTCGCTACAACATACGTGACGTCAACAAATCAATCACAGCATATGTAGTTCATTCTCCAAGCATTAATGGCGAATGTAGTTCTTACCTTCGACCAATGTAGCGCCGGAAATGACGACAAAGTGGGTTGGTCGCAACGGCGTGCGACGTGATTGACAGCTCACAACAGCGAATCAGCGTTCGCCACAAGAGTGATTGACAGCACACAACAGCGAATCAGCGTTCGCTACAAGAGTGATTGACAGCTCACAGCTCTCGTTTCATCCAATCACAGCTCATAAACAAACGTGTACTAGGACACGTAGCTCTTTAACGTTAGCTTAGCACAACAGAATACAACTTTATAGACTCTTAAAACAACTCAAACGCTACAATTTAACTTCCCAAAATGCTGAAACATGCGGCGCACATCTAGACAGGCCAACTTAGTTACGCTCAGTAACCCAGCACTGCAGCTGTTGAACAACACGGACTCTCACGGAGTCACTC
>JBBPBX010005675.1:41991-56101 GCA_038048925.1 Garcialebias charrua | reverse complement strand
CAGTTATTTTTTTATTCTTATTTATCACGATAGACACGTTTCTATCGTCCCCACGATATATATCGTCATATCGCACAGCCCTACCTCCGTTGTGTGTGCACTGTACATTGTTCTGTTTTGTTTTTTGTTTTTTATGTTGTTAATAAATAAAAACAAAAAACACCACATCCGGTTTGGCCTAATCTAATTCTGTTTTTTCAAATGTTGTTCATGTACCCCTCAGGGCCACCGTAGTATCACACTGTTTACCACGGCTTCATTGGACTCTGACGTCAACTCAAACTACAAAAGACCTTTTGACGAGTAAAATGGTCAACACGGTTTTCTGCTTTTAGACCTGGATTTTCACAAAGAGCAGGATTTGGTGTCTTGGAGAGACATTACGTGTGTGAGAGCGAGTGTGTGTGCACGCTGCTGCTGCCTCATTCTCATTCTTATGCATCAGCAAGTTATCAGAGACCGCTGTGCCTCATTGAGCTGAGAAGCTGCTTTCCATTTATTTCTCAAATGCAGTGGAAAGTGATTCTTCTTCTGCCTAATAAAACTTACCAAACTGGCCATGCAGCTTTTATAACTTCTACTAAAAAAATGGTTTGTTGGAACCGTATGAAATGGGATAAAAAAATAAAATGGCAGGTCTGCGTTCTGTAATCTGTGGGTAAAAGCTCATTACGGAGAAATGTTAATGCTGATGGTTTAAGTGTTAGTAGATTAACTCTGACAGTCCCTGCTGCTCTCTGGCATATTAATTATTGCTGCCACTGTGAAAGGCGGGTAACAACGTAATAGATTGTGTAAGTAAAAACATCTCATGGATTAGAGAACACATTTTAATGAAACTTTCAAAGTGAGAATTGATTTACATCAACAACTGATCACAGATGATGAATCTTAGGCCCTGTTTACACGGACACTGTGTGGGGGAAACGGATGTTTTGGGTATGTTAATTAGGTGAAAAGTTTTGCATTGACACGGTCGAATTCTGTGGATACGACTCTCTCCCCCTCCACCCCCCGTCCTCATGATTTCATTGTAGTTACCATGCTGGGCCATTAGATGGCGCTGTGATTTTTGGAACCTTCACTACTGCGCATGCGCTGCCTGAGGTAAACAGACCAGCTGCTTTGTCTGTTTTCCTCTCTGGCTAAAATCAGCTAACTACAAGTTGTTGTCAACAAGTTAACAACAAGTTAAAGCTGGAATTTGGATAAGAGTCAACAGATTTGAGTCAGTGGGACTCTCTTCATCTAACAAGCTGCACACCACACACGCTGAGCCTGTGGACCAGAACCAGAACCGCTGAGTGGACTGTGGACCAGAACCGGACTTTACTCCGTGATGCAGCTGACTTACAGCAGGTAAATCAACGTTCTTAATATAATGTTTGCTTGTGTTTACTTTGATCACACAACAACTGAGTTTTTATTTATTTATTTATTTATTTCTGCCAGGTGGAGAAGCTGTCGCTCCAGCAGGCAGACGGTTCGGCGGTTCTGATGGGTCCAGATGAACACACAGCAAGAGTCCAGTTCATTAACGTAGTTACAGTTCGGTTCACGTGTTTTAATAGTGTGTTCAGTTTAATTCTCAGTGTTTGTGTTTAAACTTTGGTGCTGAATAAATAAATAAAAAATAAACCTGGTGTCTTCATTTTCACAGCACGTTACGCACTGTTTAAAAAATGTAACGAGTCCAGATAGATACTGTAGTTCAGATAAATTTACATCTCCCACGCCAACATAAATACTGTTTATTATTGTTAAACTGTTATATTTTGCAACGTGACACGTGAAATGTCAGACTGTCCACGCGCATGCGGGCTGCGCGCATGTGGTTGACACAAAAGCTCCACGGGAGATGTTTACATTATCAGCGGGGGGTCAGCGAAAAAGTTCCACCTTGAGAGCAGGGTCAGAAAAGTATCGGTGTCATCGAGGGGGGCCAGCAGCGTCGTGTAGGCGATAAGCAAAGTCGCAAAGAGAAAGTAGCGGTTACACTCAAAATACGCGCCGTGTAAACTGGCCCTTAGGATAACCCAAACTGACTGCTACTTATTAGTTTGACAAAAAATGAGCAACAGCTTGGTGTGGTAGTAGCTAGGAGTCATCACCACCACATACTGTACTCTGAGTGATCATTGTCTAAAGCTTCGGTAGGAGTCACCCATCTGTCTGTTTGCAAAACATATTTTAAACTACAGTAATTGATACATTTCAGTGAAACTCTCAGAAAATATTCACTAAAGCACACCTACTAATTATTAATGATTGGAGTCAACCTGATACAAGATGGCCACCACAACTAACTACCTTTAGCAAACATAAAGATGACAACACCTCAGTCAGTTTAACAAGTATTGAGATTACATTTGATGATAAAGTATCTAAGTCACATCAAATATGTAATTTAACCACCAACAGATTGTTCATAATCTTTCCAGATGACCTGACCTGAATTATTGAGCATGAACTTTGGTGTTTTGAACCACTTTGGCATGACTGTCTCAGAGGATTCGACGGGGGAGAGGGCGGGTCCCGGAGGCCATCTTAGCACCAGCAAACTGTTTTTCTTCTTTTTTCCCCCCACTATGAAGTATTTGTTGTGGGAGTCAGTTTTGTTTGTTGGTGGCTCCTCAGACTGAAGACATCATTTGGATGAAGGACGAAATGTCTCAGCTTAAAAAAGAAACTGTCCAGATGACCTGACGGAACATTGTTGGATTCATAATATTTGTTCAGACTTTGGCATTTGGTTTGTGTCAGCTCTGTCTGTTAGATGAAGATCTCATAAACCACAAAAACCTCATTATTTACAAAGTACATCTACAGCACATTAACGTTTGGAGTCAACATAAATCAAGATGGCTGCAACAGCTAATCAACCTTAGCGAACACAAAACAGTCATAGCAGTCAGTTTTACAGATATACGGCTAAAATCTGGTGTGGTAGTGCCTGATAGTCACCCCCTACATATTATCTAAGCATTAACAGGTTGCACAAAATCCTTGTTTAAAGCATATGCATTTGTTAAAGCTACTTTCAGTCTCTATATTTTTTGTTTTAACATTATAGATTGTAAAAATCAAAAGACATAGCAAAACATTTGTGCACTTACACATTATACAAATATCATTCCAGCTTGGACATATGCTAAATAGCTTCTCCTCAACATCTGCCATCCTGCTAATTAGGCACCAAAAAGCCACACATCATTGAGTTTTAGTGGAGCACAGACAATGTGTGACACTCACAAGTGGGAGCTCACGGACACAGTGGGAATTACAAAACTCTGTCATATCTCGTCGTATCAGCTACATTACTGTATGGCGACAACTGCTAAACTGTCCTGAGCCACAGCTTCAAAACTTTGGTTCATCTGTTGAACGTCAATGTCAAAAAGATTCAAGGATTCATCCTCGCTGACCAAAAAAAAAAGAAAACCTCTCCTCAGACAGTCACTGGAAGATGAAGTGGAGTGGAATACAGCAGGGAGCAGCCAGAGCGAAGGCTGAAAGTAATGCAATCAGTCAAGATGAGCAATCAGAGGAATCAAACAGAGAAAGACAGACAACAGCACAAAGACAGAGGAATGGACACACATTAATCAGGTGGGAGTGAAAGGAAGGCAGAAGGTTCCTCAGCCTTCCTGTTAAGACAGGAACAGACTCAGAGAATGAGAGTCCGCTCACTGACACAGCTCTGCAGGCCAGATGAGAAAGGTGACCACATTCCATGCAGAGCACCTGCAGCCCTGAGAACTGAAGGAATGAGAGAAGAGAGAAACAGAGAGAGAGAGCCGGCTGGCAATAAATCTCCAACAGATTGTGGAGTCAGAGGAAGAGAGTGTCAAAATAGATCCCTTTCAGTCAAGTTCTCTCGGTGCAACATACTTGCTATGGAAATTGCGCCCCCGTGCGATTACCTGAAGGAATACATTCACGCCTTTACGGCTAGGGCGTCAACGTCGTGCCAGAGGCCCCGCCCTCTGGGTATTTAAGCGGCTGACGCCCATCCATCTTTCTCTTTTTTGCCCTTAACCTCGCTTAAACCTGAACTACCTCTCTTCGCGGGACTTCTCTGTTGCTTCATCGCTCAACCAGTGCCCCGTGAGAGCTTTACGCACTTACATGCAGAGAACAGCCGAATGGAGAAAAACAAATCAACTGTTCGTGTGCTTTGCAGCACCTGCTACCGGAAAGGCCCTATTCATTTCATTTCATTTATTTATTTATTTAAGTTAGGACAATGCATATTAATCAACATAACAGCAGTTAGCATCAATGTAAATATGTCGGAGTTAGCACAATAGCTAATTTTCATTCGTTGTCCTGACTATCAAAACAACGCCTCTCACATTGGGTGACTGAGGCCATTAAAAGGGCGTACAGTAGCAAAGGTCAACAGGTGCCCTTTGGAGTGCACGCTCACTCTACTAGGGGCTTGGCCACTTTGTGGTCACTGTTCAAGGGTGTACCAGTTGCAGACATTTGTGCTGCTGCGAACTGGAGTTCTTTAAACACTTTTGCAAAGCATTACAGTTTGGATGATACTGCGTGTGATGTCACTGAGGCTGTTCTTTCTAACACACAGTAGAAAGTAGCCTTGAGATGCCTGCTGGTCAAGGGCAGACATTCACACTAGCATGCATTTTACTGAGCATTTCAAGGACGTGAATGAATTACGTTCCCATAGCAAGTACCGAGAGAACTTGACTGAAAGGGAACTGAAAGTTATGAACCATAACTCATGTTCCCTGAAGGAAGGGAACGAGGTGCAACATATCTGGCCCTTTTCAATGCTGAAAGCTTGGTGAAGTGCAATTTTGGAGAAAGATGGATGGGCGTCAGCCGCTTAAATACCCAGAGGGCGGGGCCTCTGGCGCGACGTTGACGCCCTAGCCATAAAGGTGTGAATGTATTCCTTCAAGTAATCATGCGGGGGTGCAATTCCCATAGCATATGTTGCACCTCGTTCCCTTCCTTCAGGGAACATGAGTTATGGTGCATAACTTTCAGTTTCTGTGTGTGAAGGGATGAAGAGGAGGGTGGTTGACAAAACCCTTCAATGGACTCCTGCTCTTCAAATCCCTCTGCTGCGAGGTCTGTCTGGCTGTTGCAGCGAACACTCCACCTTCACCTCATTTGCATACACAGATTCATCAATTTAGCATAAGCAGTGTGGAGCAGGTATGTGGATGACTACAGTTGTTTCTGAAACAAAGAAAATCTAAACAAATTGTGACTAAAGTGAAAAAGTGAGGGGAAAAGGTGCACAGACCAAAAACAAGCACTAACACTGGCAGCAGTGTGAACAGGTACTGATTGTCACAACACTCTTGTTCCGGCCAAACAATGCAGTGACACACTTGTACAGCTGCAGGAAAAGCATTGCTTCTCTGTGTCTGTCTTCCCCAACCAGTGTTTTATGTTCTTTTCTGAATTTGCTGTGCTGTTGCCAAGAATGTGCAGCTTGTTTTGCTGTCTCAGAGGACATCTGCAAACATGTGCGCAGATGTGCGATTGCAAGAATGTGGGAAGAGCTTTTTTTTAATGAAAGGCAGTGGCATGTTTTATTCTCCTTCTCAAGTCCTCCCATCGTTGACCAGTTTCTTCTTCCTTTTTTATTTCCCTTTGTCTCTGCATCTTTAACAGCTTCCTCACTATTCCCATCCCAGTCTTTATCCTCCACACCATATAACCTTCCCACCTTCCCTCCCACAGTGGTGATCAAAAACTAGGTGCTGAGACTGCAGCTCGTGCCTGAACAAGTTCAGTATATCAGTGGGTGGACGACTGAGCCACCACGGAGCTCCTGTCAGAGCTGACTGGGCCCCAGAGACTGGGCCCACTATGCAAATACTGATCCACTTCCCTGAACCGTGAGGAGGGGAGTCGAGACTACTTCTTCACAGCTGCTGCAAAGACTGGCTCAAAAGCCACGATGAGCACCAATACATGCCTATTTTTTATGGTTCTTCTGCTGGGAGGCAGCAGCTGCATTCACTATCTGCTCCTCTTTCAGAGTTGTTGGACATTTCTGTCTTTTTTTTTTTTTTTTTTTGCAAATAAACAGATTTTAGTGCATGAAATGAACCAGCACCCGTGCTTCAACCATTAATGCATCAGAACCGCCGTGCCAGCAACAGTTTGGCTCTGACTCAAGTTGCACATCAGCTGAAAGCTACAAGCAGAGGTTAACAAAAAAAAAACCACTGGTTTACCTCCTCGACTTTACACCGTGTCACTTCACGAGGGTAAAGAGAGCTGTTTCATGTCCAATTAAAGAAAAGGATGGTTGTATAAAACGGGTAATGAGGCTGTGATCACAGTGGCGTGAAGGCAGTCACGACTAAAGAGGAAGGGTGAAGTGCTGCGCTCCATTTCCAGGAGACAGAGTTCCACAGTTATTAGTGTGACATGGAAAGAGGGCTGACGGAGAGACTGTGGGATGTTTGGCTCTTTGCCTTCCCCTCTGTTGTTAGCTAGTGTCTTCTGCCTACTTGTTTTGGATAGTAGTCGTAAGATGTAAGAAAATGTAGCTTGATTTTAGTTAGTTTTACATCACTATTTTTATTTACCTTTCATGCATTTTATAGCTGTTTATTGTTGTGAACACCTCATCTGTGGTTTTGTCTAAATCAGGTCTCTCTTGTAAATGAGTCCTCATGATTCAGTGAGACCAACCTGTGTAAATTAAGGTTGAATGAATGAAAAAGTAGTCGTACGAACTTAAAGCAGCTGACAAGTGGAGGATACATGTATGTGTATAATATAACATCATAATGCAGGTTCTGAAGTTCAGTGAATCGTGCAAACGGTGGTGTATAAGTTCTGTCTCTGACCTGTTGGGACCCTCTTATGGAGCAAAGTTTATATGGAAAAGGAATGAATGAAGGGACGTGTATTGTTTGATAAAGCAAAATATAAAACTATACTATCAGACTAATGCACTAAGAATGACATTCTGTGCTGTAGAAATACAAGAAGGTCTCTATCGGTGCAGTTAAACAAACCAAAGAGCCGAGAGACAACTTTATAAAAGAGCAAACCTGTCAAACAACCTCCTAAGAATCATTTATGACTAAAAATTGGCACAAAGACTCCAGATAGTAGCGCCCAGGTGCTACTCCACTAAAGAAACTTGCTTTCTCAGCACAGCTCGTCTTGCAGGATGAATGAGCTGCACAGTAGCTGCTCGCTAAGCAACTGTTCATTACTCAAAACACATCTGCTGGTGAGTAAGACGTTCCCCTCCTCTCCAGTATTCTACCTCACTTACATTTTACACACTAATCCCTCATTCCTATCTTTACCATCTTTGACCTAAAACACTTTCAACAAGCCTCCGGACCAGGACTGCTTCCCTCTCGGCATGCATAATGAATGACCAAACACAGGGATGGATGGCAGACCCTGCCGTGCCACTGCTCACCTGTGCAATCTCATACAGCAGCCTGTAGTGTTCCTCTCGCTTCTGGAAACTGCACAAATTGCAGCCCATTATAGTTGTCGTGGAAACGCCAGGCGCCCTAAATCTTCCTGGGAAGTACAGGGGGTCACCATCCACACTGAGGTGCCGGTTGTCATCAGTCACTCCTCAGCGAGCATCTCCTCCTGGCATCCCATTGAGCCAGTCAGAAACCAGCCCAGCTCACAGGATGCTCCAGCTGAGTCTGACAGGAGAGCAGCACGGCAGGACCAGTAACAGCCTCCTCTCTCCCTCTTCCAGCCTCACACACACACATATGATCACACACTGGAGTTGTGACTCTCTTTCGCGGAGACACTCCCCCCTTTTCCCACCTCAGTCTTGGCGCACATGACCACATCAGCACCACCTTCTGAATATTAAGCAGGAACCACTGTGGTATTCATGAGAGGTGGGCTCAGAGGAGGAGGTTTGACACAACGGGGAGGAGTGCGTCGCCGCTTCAATAAAAATGATCCACAGTTACACAATAAGCCTCTTTGTGTGAGCAGGTCTGGTGAGAAGCCCTGAGCGCTCCAAGAACGCACGCTGCAGGACGGGCATTAGATGTCACTGCGTCCGAGGATAAACTGTGATCATTTGTCTGCCTAGGAACATTATCTTTACTTTTATTGGGAACATTTACTTAGAACATATAAGAAAAAACAAAGTAAAACAGGTACTACTTTACAATCTCCCCTTATAGATGCTAATAAATAGTTTATAGATACGTTATTAATTCCTCTATAAACACTTAAGCAATCATTAATAACTGCTTATTATGCATTAATTAAGAGTGACAGAGAGACAAAACTGACCAGTTTCTTGCCAAATACAGGTAGTCCCCGATTTACGAGCGCTCTGATCTGCGAGGTTCCAGACTTACGAGCTGCACATTTTTGGAAAAAACGAAAAAAATACTGAGTTTTCATGTGTTTTTTCACTTCAGTTAGCAAGTTAAGCATATAAACACACGTTTCCGATCATTTTTATGCACTCAAAAGTAGTTTTTAGATGAAAATAGAGTGTTTTTAGGTGCGCTAGCGAAAACCGTTCCAATTTACGAGCGGATTTCCGGATTTACGAGCGAAATGGCGGCCGTTCCAAATTACGAGATTTCCGGTTTACGAGCGCCTCGTTGTGACGGATCTCGCTCGTAAATCGGGGACTACCTGTAGTGAGACAAATCTGTTCATCTATATATTCTTTTATTTTGGTTATGATTTGAAACAAATGTTTGAGTTGTTAAAAGAGGAGATCTCAATATTACAAACTTGGTTTAGTTTAAATAAGTTATCATTAAATTTAGATAAGACTAATTATATGTTATTTAGCAAAAATAAAATAGATAAATTTTCTATCAAAATTGATGGTGTTGAACTAAGTAGAGTGGATGAGGTAAAGTTTTTGGGTGTAATTGTTGATGAGAGATTGTCGTGGAAACAGCATGTAAATTTTGTTAAAACTAAGTTATCTAAATCTATTGGCGTATTGTATAAACTAAAGGACTTGTTAAATGATAGGGCTCTCAATTTGCTATATAACTCAATTTTTGTTCCACATTTAATTTATTGTGTGGAGGTTTGGGGTAAAGCCTGTACAACTATAACAAATTCTATTTTTATTTTGCAGAAAAGAGCGGTGAGAATTATTGCTAGAAAGCCTTATCGTCATCCATCAAATGTATTATTTAAACAACTCAAATTATTGAAATTTCATGAATTGGTAGATTATAATATTTTGTTAGTAATGCATAAGGCTCATAAGAATGTGCTACCGACAAATGTTCAAATGTTTTTCATAAAGAGAGAAAGCTGTTACAGTTTAAAAGGAACTGAAATATTTGTTAAACCTAGATATAGGACTAGTTTGAAGGGACGTTTTATTTCGAATAAGGGAGTGGAATTTGCATTTTGAGATTTTCATTAATGAAAATTGCGTTATAAATTAAATTCATTATTATTATTATTATTATTAATTGTGGAATGTTTTGGAAAAATATGTTAAAGATGTAAACTCTGTGATGAAATTCAAAAAAATTATCAAGTCTAAATTGCTAGCAAAATACTAAAGCTATTAAGTAATGCATCCTAATCTATTTGTTGATTATTGAGTGTGAAATGTTACTAAATTGATCTGTTGTTTTTGTTAATTGTTTGAATTGATTGTTTGTTTTGTTTTGTTTTGTTTTTTAAAAAAAAAGGGGCAGACAAAATAAGAACATTTTCTTCTTTCTGCCACCTTTCATTTTATGTATTTTGATTTTTTTTCTCATATTTATGAAATGGGTTTTTTCCATTATCTTTTATGTTTTTTTTCTTAAATATGTAAAATGAATAAAACTTTAATAAAAAAAAATATATATATATTGATGGTGTAAGGGTAGGGCAGCCGACTCAGGACCTGAAGGTTCCAGGTTCGGTCCCCGGTCATTGCACACCTCGTGATGTCTCTGAGCAGGACACCTTATCCCCAGTTGCTCCCCGGGTGCTTTCCATAGCTGCCCACTGCTCCACCCAGTGGTGGATGGGTTAAATTTAGAGAGAAAATGTTGTCATTGTATGGGAACATGCAATGATGACAACACATACACATTCTTATTTCATCCAGAGTTGTTTTATTAAACATTTCAGACTAAGTTACTACCTTATAAGCAGAATAAGCATTTGTAATCCTAATTATTTAGCATATAATATTGTTCTTTATCACTGCATTGCAAGTATCTACAACTAACATTATAGCCTAAAAAATAGGTTTACAAATGCTCATTGTGTTTACAAGGTAGTATCTTAGTCTGAAATGTTAAATATAACTTAAAAAAAATGAACTATATAGCTGTTAGATTTGGCTCACTATTTGGCAAAAAACTGGTCAGTTTAGTCTTTGTCACCCTTAATTAATGCATAATAAACAATTATTAATTATTTATAAAGTAATTGTAGAGGAATTAATAGCATATCTCTAAACTATTTATTAGCCATCTATAAGGGGAGCCTAAGTGGTACTGTAAAATCTTTTCAAAGAGTGGTTCTGTGGAAATACACACAATTTATATTATAAATGTTTGAACAGTTTCGAGAAAAAGAGTTAATTTCTTATTGGAACGATGAGCTAATGGCTAGTGTGAGTGGGACAGTTCAAAAGCATTTCTTTAGTCTTAAAACAAATCAGATTTACAACATTTCACAATTTTAATTTCAGCAGTCTTACATTACATAAAGTGATATGGTTATATGAAACTGTAATAACAGCAGCAGCAGAGCTTTAGCCCTTCCAGCACAGCCCTGGACATTTCCTGCAAAATTCTTAGAATATATATGCTGGCATGATCATTTAACGTGCACATGACAGCAGTGTTAAGATTTTATAAAAATGACATTCACATGAATTGCAGTGACATCTGCTAAATATGACAGCAATCAACCTTGTTAGAATTACTTACCTGGATTATTGAGCATTCATCAGGACTACCTAGATTATAATCTCCGAGCTATAAAAAATATATCTTGATTTCTTGATTGAATTTTTCTTAATTATGTGGATTTTAAACTTTTTTAATTTTTATCTCTGATAAGTGTTAAAAATATTCAACATATTCAAGTATTTAAAGCTCCCCTGACATGATCTTTCAACTTTCCAAAAAATGGCACAACATATATAAATATTAAGATTGACCTCTGACCGTTTTTGCTAAAATAATGTTAAATGAATGAAAATTCCTCCCAAAAACAGTTTAAAATTAGCGCCATTTTTTTAACACGATAAATAGGGATTTCGCCGTCGCAGGATGATGACGTCATAACAAGAGACGTGTCTACTGCGCAGCTTGAAAACAATGGAGGAGCTACAAACTCGATCCGTCCAATTTAGCCATTTAAAAGTTAATATTTTAGCGGATTGTCTGCAGAGAAGCCAAAGTTATTTCCAGTAAACAGCAGGTTATAATTTTTTTTCAGCTCCTGCTGGTTTTTGGAGACTTTTCACTTCATGAGGTGAGCTGCTGTGTGGAGTTACATGCATGTGGACGAGGCAGAAGTAATTCTACAACATGTACATCGTCTCCAGCCTCCACAGCACTGAAATGGTAATATATTAGTTAATGTTCTAATAATTATTCAACATTAATTAATAGTTTAAAAAATTAGTCCCTTTTAAAATATCTGTTAAATATATTATTCTTTTATTTTATTTTGTTTGTGTTTTCAGGTTTCCAGGTCTCCAGTCCATCACCTGAGGCTCTTCATGAACCACTAGTACAACCCAGACTTTCACATCACAGCAGGTAAGATTGCATCAACGAAAAGAATAGTACTCAACAATATTCTTTGATGTAAATCTGTTGATTTTCTGTGGTTCTGATGAGGGAAGTGACAAAGTGGATGCAGCATTCAGCCCATAATGGACCCAGATGTCCCCTGCGTCCAGACCTACAACACCTGGACATCCATGAGCGTGGAGGAGCGAGGATTCACAGAAATGTCTTCACCTGAAGAGTGGACCGAGGTGGAGAACAAACCTTGATATTGTTCAACAACAGATGGAGACATCTTCAGGATCTGTAGAACATCAGGACTGATGCTGCAGAAAGCTACGTTTGTGCATCAAGACATTAAAATATGCAGAAATACTACAACTGGCCAGAGCATTGAGATGAAAATGAATCAATGAATTTAATATTTTTTCTGACTGTTCAAATGAACATATTGTTTGAAAAAAAAAGGATAACAATGAACCAAGTGTTTCTGTAGTTATGTGTAAATAAAGTTACAGTAGTACACTATATTATCTGTTAGTGTTGAGTTATTCTTTGTGAGAATATTTGTGTATCTGTTTTAATTTCATTCGTGCATCTACAACTCACAGCTCATACTTTAGTAAAAACAAAATTGGTGAATGTTGAAAGAAACATTTTATTAAAATAAAACCATCCCATATTATCAAATAAATGAAAACCTCTGGGGAAACATTAATATGAACAGATTATCAAAAAAAATTGAGTTTAAAAAATATCAGCAAGTGGTGTTTGACTTCATCAGCTCTGTAAAAATGACTCCAACACCTCCTCGTCCACCCTCCTGTCCAGGTGTTGTAGGTCTGGACGCAGGGGACATCGGTCTAGTTTCTCCTCATCCTGCTGCTTGTACTTCTTCAGACTCCACCACCTCCTCGTGCACGCTCATGGATGTCCAGGTGTTGTAGGTCTGGACGCAGGGGACATCGGTCTAGTTTCTCCTCATCCTGCTGCTTGTACTTCTTCAGACTCCACCACCTCCTCGCTCCACAACGCTCATGGATGTCCAGGTGTTGTAGGTCTGGACGCAGGGGACATCTGGGTCCATTATGGGCTGAATGCTGCATCCACTTTGTCACTTCCCTCATCAGAACCACAGAAAATCAACAGATTTACATCAAAGAATATTGTTGAGTACTATTCTTTTTGTTGATGCAATCTTACCTGCTGTGATGTGAAAGTCTGGGTTACTAGTGGTTCAACAGGAAGAGCCTCAGGTGATGGACTGGAGACCTGGAAACCTGAAAACACAAACAAAATAAAATAAAAGAATAATATATTTAACAGATATTTTAAAAGGGACTAATTTTTTAAACTATTAATTAATGTTGAATAATTATTAGGAACATTAACTAATATATTACCATTTCAGTGCTGTGGAGGCTGGAGACGATGTACATGTTGTAGAATTACTTCTGCCTCGTCCACATGCAGCTCATGTAACTCCACACAGCAGCTCACCTCATGAAGTGAAAAGTCTCCAAAAACCAGCAGGAGCTGAAAAAAAATTATAACCTGCTGTTTACTGGAAATAACTTTGGCTTCTCTGCAGACAATCCGCTAAAATATTAACTTTTAAATGGCTAAATTGGACGGATCGAGTTTGTAGCTCCTCCATTGTTTTCAAGCTGCGCAGTAGAGACGTCTCTTGTTATGACGTCATCATCCTGCGACGGCGAAATCCCTATTTATCGTGTTAAAAAAATGGCGCTAATTTTAAACTGTTTTTGGGAGGAATTTTCATTCATTTAACATTATTTTAGCAAAAACGGTCAGAGGTCAATCTTAATATTTATATATGTTGTGCCATTTTTTGGAAAGTTGAAAGATCATGTCAGGGGAGCTTTAAACATCTTCTTAAACAAGAAAGTCAATGCTCAATAATCCAGGTATCAAATCTGATAATTCTCAATCAGGTCATCTGGACAGTTTATTTTTTAGTAGAAACGTTTCACCCTCACTCCAGAGGGCTTCATCAGTCAGAGTAGTTCCAGCACACTGTTCCCCCACCAAGTAAACAACTTAAGTGGACCAACCAGTTTGCTGGAGCCAACATCTTCTTAAAGGAAAAAAACTAAGAAATATTATCTTATTCCAATGTATTTATCCTTTATAATAATAATAATAATAATAATAATAATAATAATAATAATAATAATAATAATAATAATAATAATAATAATAAAGGCATCAAAAATAGTATACAGTAATATAATATAATATAATAATATTATATCTTATGGGGTTGAGATGGGGTAGACATAGGGCAGCTGACCCAGGACCCAAAACTCTCAGGTTTGATCCCCAGCCATCCCCACATGTCGTGGTGTCCCTGAGCAAGACACTTAATC
>JBBPBX010005675.1:0-41195 GCA_038048925.1 Garcialebias charrua | reverse complement strand
AACATACAATGAAGACAACACATCACTTTAATTATGGATTTATTTATTTTATTACATGCATTTATCATATTATTTCCAATTCATATTTTCTTTAATGCTAAGTGAAATTCAAATCAAGCATGTTTCTCACTTACTTTGAAACAAAGTATCTGCAGTACTTATTGCCAGCTGAGTTGAAGGCAACTGACTTTGTTTAATACTTAAAAATGCATTGCTTTTGCATTGCTGTCATGGTTTAAGACATATTTGGACCCATGAATGCAAACTTGAAACAAAGAGCTTTAAGAACACCCTGTGTTCTTGTGTAGCTAATAAAATCAAAGAAACAATTACAAACATATTTAAAAAATGTTAACTAGCCCAAGTGAGAATGAGAAAACTATGATATTTCTACATCGTCACAACAATGCAGTTAATTATTGTTAGCACTGCAGTGAGAAATTTTTTTCAAAGTAAAATATATTTTATCCTAGACAACAAGTGATGAGTGGAAACATTATTTGTTGCTTATTTTTTAACTTGTGCACCACAGGTGATGTTGTTTAAGGGGGTTCTTGGAGCAAATTGGCAATCAGCAAAGCCAGAGACTTAGAGACAATACATCAACCGGCTCCATTCCTCAAACTGCGATAATTGCAAGACAATAGACCTTGGTTATTGTCTTCGCTCTGGAACCCCCTTTCATGAGCAGGAAGCTGCACTAACGAGCAATAACAGTTAACAAATTGGCCTCCCAGCCAACAGAGGGGCTCACCAGGCAGGGTACGGCTAAGACTAGATGAACGTTCATCAGCTGGCTACTGGGCATCCCACCCCCAGGGATTCTATAATCCCATTTTCTTGGCTTTAATTCTACTCTGCTGCCTGGAGGCAAGCCAAACAGAAAGCTACATCACCATTATTATTAATACCATCACAATCCTTCCTCTTCCTCTCCACCGTCCAAGCTGTCCTCCTCCCTCGACCTGAAGAAGCCACGAGGAGTGGGTTTTCTGCAGTTGCCAGGCAATATCAAATCCATGAAGAGCTGTTCACTAAAGTGTCAATTTGACATCAAAGAGTCTTGTTGGGAAACTGGGGAGCTGGGGTACAATACAGCATTTGATGAACAGAGGTGCTGTTTGCTCGCGGTACAATGAACTGTGGAGAAAATGCGAGGCAGAGGAAGTTTTCTGAAAATTGCATATCAAGAACTGAAGCTGTGAAGTGGTTGAGAACATGAATCACTGGTTACCAAAGATAGAAAAATGTAAAACCACTGAGGGTGGAGGAAAAAAAAGTTTTCTTCCTACATAGAAATCCAAGTTTTACACTGAAAATCTATACGTCTGTGACTTAAAGCTGCTATATGTAACTTTTCTAACAATATATTTTTAACATATTTCTTCACTCTGTCACTAGATTGATGTTAGAGAGGTAATCTCTGAAAAAAACAAAAAAAAAATATTGTCCCCTTGCTTCTCCAGGTGGTAAATAAGCATTTCTAAAAAGAAAAAGTGACCCGCCATTTTCCAGCCAATAAAAACAAAGTTTGTAACCAGCCAATAAAAACCGAGCTTGAATTTGAATCAGCCAATAAAAACAGAGCTTGAATTTGAATTTTAACAGACCACAAGGGGGCAGAGCCATATATGGCTCTGAGGGGGAGGGATCAGAATGCTTTGCTTGTTGAAATTTTTTCTAAGTGCTGCAGTTCTACAGAAATTGCAGACTGAACCTTTAATGATCTTTGTTCTGCTATACACCCCATGGCCCCTGAAGGTTAGGATGCTCATCGGTCACCCACACGATCTTTCTCATCGTCTGTGAAGCGAGACTGATACATCAGCCTCTGCCCACGGTCAAGCAGAACCTCTTGATGGGACATGCAGATTGAAGGATGTGCTTTTAGGGGCACATTAATGCTGTAAAAATCAATTTGGAAGAATTGATGTCCATGGGGTTTACAGAGATACAAGGTAAATTTGCCTAAGATCGTATTTCCGTGCAATCTGAGGGTAATATTTGTACCCAGCAGTCACATTTAATAAACCTATTTAGTTCCTCACAAAGTGAGGCTCTAGAACTTGTATTGTTTGCCTTCCTATGTGTCCTTGGATACAAGAAAATATGATGACATCAAGGATGCAAAAAAATTGCAACAAATTATATATAGCTAGTATTGTATAGAAAATGGCAGGATGGAGTGGATGGAGAAAAGTTTCAGGAGTTATTTGCAACAAAAAGGTGTCAGCAAAGGTCAAAGGAAAAGTTTACAAGACAGTGGTGAGACCAGCTATGTTGTATGGTCTGGAGACAGAGACATGGACAAAAAGACAGGAGAAAGAACTGGAAGTAGCAGAAATGAAGATGCTGAGGTTCTCCTTAGGAGTGACAAGGATGGATAAGATCAGGAATGAGATCATCAGAGGTACAGCACATGTTGAACAACTGGGAGATAAAGTTAGGGAGGCCAGACTGAGATGGTTTGGACATGTCCAGAGGAGGGACAGTGGTTTGGACATGTCCAGAGGAGGGACAGTGGTTTGGACATGTCCAGAGGAGGGACAGTGGTTTGGACATGTCCAGAGGAGGGACAGTGGTTTGGACATGTCCAGAGGAGAGACAGTGGTTATATTGGTAGAAGAATGTGACGCCAAAATTACACAGCACGCGGCTCCGCCCAGCTCCGGTCCGCAGGTCGCAGCTGAACGAGTCCAATTCCCACTGCCTCCGCTCCGCTCAGGTCCGCCTGGATGCGCCGCTCCGAGACACGTGCGAGATCGCGCGATAAATCAAGTGATAAATAAGTAAGTCAGAACAAAACAATTCATTTGGTGGAAGAAGGAGAACAACTGTAGAGAGACTGCTGCCTTGATCTTCTCTCGTAAATGAGCTACATGGTTTGAGCAACAGGAAGTGATGTTTACATTTCAGAATAAAATACTTTTTTATTTATTTATTTCTTGTATTGCGTTTGTAGGCGTAGTCATAGTCATTGGGCAGCACGGTGGCACAACTGGTAGAGCTGCTGCCTCTCAGCGAGAAGGTTGCCGGTTCAAATCCCGGTCCGGGGCCTTTCTGGGTGGAGTTTGCATGTTCTCCCCGTGCATGCGTGGGTTTCCTCCGGGTACTCCGGTTTCCTCCCACAGACCAAAAAACATGCTTGTTAGGCTGATTGGTGACTCTAAATTGACCCTAGGTGTGAGTGTGAGAGTGGATGGTTGTTTGGTGTGAGTGAGACAGGTCCCTCTTGTAAATGAGTCCCCGTGACTCAACGAGGCTAGCCTGTATAAATAAAGGTTGAATGAATGAATGAATAAATATAATAGTTTAGTCATAGAATAGTCATAAATGATAGTTTGACAGCATTTTTGTACAAATAAATCCGTATAAAGCTAGGATTAGTCCGCCCGTGGTGATTTTATTTTGTAAATACGGAAGTTGTGCTCGTTCCTTTTCCTGTTGGTGCGACGTAATCTTCAAAAGTTGACTCCGGCACAGCTCCGGCGTCCGGCAGAAATAGAAAAATTTCTAATTTTGACGGACTGCCGTCCGCTCTCCGCAGCTCGCCGCCGCCGTGCGGAGCCAGTGTAAACTCTGTCATTGATTATAATGGGTGCGTATTTGCTGCGGAGGTCGGACCGGAGCGGGGCGGAACCGCAACGCGTGTGGTGTAATTTTGGGGTGAGAAATGCACCTGCCAGGAAAAAGACAAAGAGGAGATATATGGATGCAGTTAGAGAGGACATGGATGTAGTTGGAGTGAGGACAGAGGATGTAGAGAACAGAGTGAGGTGGAGGAGGATAACTCACTGTGGAGATTCCTGAAGAGGGAACAGCCAAAAGAAAAATATGAATTTTATAGAAAATGAAAGGATCTATTAGTTCTGTATTTCATGTACTTTGTAGACAGAGACTTTCTTGTGTCCTCTCGACTTTCCAGCCACAATTTTCTCCTCCTGTTCAGTTATTGATATTCATCAGTCTTGCCCTTTGGGTTGAAACAGCTTCTGAGTTTTTTTTTTTCATTCTTACAGTCAATGCTTCTATTTGCCTGCTGTTTTTTCACATTCCTTTAACTTCTAAAGCTTCACATTTGCTTTTCATCTGCCCGACCTGTGCAATAAAACATGCATACACAGTACACGAGCAACAAAAACAAGGGATTGAGTTACTCTAAGTGTGGACTGGAAGATCAACAGTACAAATAGTGTTTCTATTGATTTCTTGCCTTGGGAGTTTTACGACAAACCATTATACAAAAAGATAAAAGGTGTGCTATTTTATTTAGTTTCAACAGGCAGATATGACTTTCACTATATTGGCTTTTAAAGAACTTCTTTTTCGTCAATGTTTTGAGACGTTTCATCCTGCTAACGTCTACTGAGGAAAGTGACTGACAGCAGTTTAACTGAAAGGAAGCTTATTCTTTGATATTTAACAAAAAAGGGCTGACTGGTCTAAAAAAATCCAATTTAGTGAGATAAATGTTGGTATCACAGCACTTGGATGTGCATAGGGTTACCTTGACAACACAAATAATTCATCCTAATAAAACTGAAGATTTAATAAAAGGGAGTTATTGGTGTTATTACTTGTCTGTGGCGATGTCTGTCAGGAATGTCAAATGATCCCATCACGTTTAAAACATAAACACCTTTATTAGGCTAGCTCTGACACACCAGGTGGGTGGAAACGGCTTTGCTCTGAAGACTGAAATCTCATTCGCCTGAATGAAGCGCCGTGGGGATCCGGCTTGGATCTGATCGCATACTGTTTCCATAAAGCACACACATCTCCCAGGTTTCACTATGACCTGATGTGGTAATAATTAAACGTGGGCCTTTTATGAATGAATCATCGTGGCAGCCAGCATCTCGCCTGACGGCTTTGACAGGACGTGGTCCAGCATGCATGTACAAACACCCAAGTGGGTGCTTCAAAGCCAAAGCACTGTTGAAAGCCAACCATCTTTCTCAATGACAATGAATTATTAAATGTGTGAATCTTTAATTAATGTGGGAACATGACCATGACTAAATATAGGACATTTCAGGTTTCCCTGCATCGTCTCACCTGTGCTGAAGCTTTAAAAGTAAACAATGTATTGACCGAATAAATTAAATAGAATCTGTCCATGCAAAGTGGCTTTACCTTCAGATTAAACTGACAATCACCATGTGATTGGTTATCTTTAGTGATTGGTTATCTTAATAATCTGACTTTTTTTTTTTACAAAGGTAAGAGTGTAGCAGTAGAATGTTACCAACAAGAAATGGGTTTCAATGGGGCAACTACTTAAAATTTCAACACTTTTATAATAATTTACTAAAAAAAAAAGCCTACATGTTGACGTATGAGCATGTAGAACATGTGTAAATAAATAAATAAATAATATTTACATTGTTACCAGTGGCTAATGAGGGTCACCAAGGTAACCATATACTTGTATTTGTCACTCTCTAACTGAAATTTTTAGAAAATAGGACAAAAATATAAACTTAACAGTAAATCGCAATGAAGCAGTTGCTTTGCAAAAGCTAAAAGTGTCAGGGTTTTTGGGCAGGAACGAACCCAATGGAGCAGACAGGGACTCAAACTCAGAATTACAAAAATAAATACTCTTTAATAAAGAAAATCAAAAATGCTGACGAGGCAGCAACTTACAAAATCAGAGGACAAGGATCAGGACAGGCAGGCAGGACAAGACAGGCAGTACCTAACAACAACGCGACAAAGGACAAGACTCACAGACAGATTTATATTACAACAAGACGTGATTTCAAACACCTGGGAACACAAGGAGGAAATCAATCTAGATAAATGAGACAACACAAGGGTGCACAGACAAGGGATGCCCACTAGCTGGTGCCATCCCTACAAAAAGTCATGTTAAAAATGTGTAAAAAGAGAGAATGAAAGAAGGCTGACAAATGCCCCTTTTCCACCGGTCGGCTCGGGTCGGATGTTACGTCATATGTGCGTCGCAGAGACCCCCTTTCATCCTTTTCCACCGGATATTCCGAGCGGAGCCGCGCGAGATTTCCTGAGATTTTCGGGCTGGTTTCAGAGGGGTACTGAAGCGAGCTCACCCGCTCCGGAAGTAGGAAGGAGGAGACGAGAGCTGTTTTTACGGAAGCGAGGGACGCGATCACTGCAGGACTTTTACATGATAAACACGGTAAAAACAATTATTATTTTTTAAATTTATAGCAAAGATGGGTCTTCAGCTGAACGTGTCCTTAATAAAATCACGTACTGCTCAAAACTGCAGGATTTTAAAAAAATAGGTTCGCCACGAGCAACACGCGGCGCGCGGGCGGCTTTATGTCTTTAAATGTAGCTCAATGAACAGATATAAAATATATTTCATAGCTGACTTTAATAGTACGAGGGCTCCTGAGCTTAACCACGCTTTAATATTGTCACGTATGGTCAAATGTGCTGCATTTAAAGTAGTTTCGCTTTGACTTTTTCCAAAACCTGTGTTTGCACAACGAAAATAAATTATAAAAATTCGAATTTTATTTCAAATAACTCCAACAGGATACATTTCGTATATGAACATGTTGTGATCACACTAGATTTTTTTGAAAAATATCAGCTTTGTGGTTTTTGATAGAATTGATAATATGTGATACAAAGTAGAAAATAATGGACGTAGGTTGACACATTTATGTCTATAAAACATTGAATTTTATTTCAAATAACTCCAACAGGATACATTTCGTATATGAACATGTTGTGATCACACTAGATTTTTTTGAAAAATATCAGCTTTGTGGTTTTTGATAGAATTGATAATATGTGATACAAAGTAGAAAATAATGGACGTAGGTTGACACATTTATGTCTATAAAACATTGAATTTTATTTCAAATAACTCCAACAGGATACATTTCGTATATGAACATGTTGTGATCACACTAGATTTTTTTGAAAAATATCAGCTTTGTGGTTTTTGATAGAATTGATAATATGTGATACAAAGTAGAAAATAATGGACGTAGGTTGACACATTTATGTCTATAAAACATTGAATTTTATTTCAAATAACTCCAACAGGATACATTTCGTATATGAACATGTTGTGATCACACTAGATTTTTTTGAAAAATATCAGCTATGTGGTTTTTGATAGAATTGATAATATGTGATACAAAGTAGAAAATAATGGACGTAGGTTGACACATTTATGTCTATAAAACATTGAATTTTATTTCAAATAACTCCAACAGGATACATTTCGTATATGAACATGTTGTGATCACACTAGATTTTTTTGAAAAATATCAGCTTTGTGGTTTTTGATAGAATTGATAATATGTGATACAAAGTAGAAAATAATGGACGTAGGTTGACACATTTATGTCTATAAAACATTGAATTTTATTTCAAATAACTCCAACAGGATACATTTCGTATATGAACATGTTGTGATCACACTAGATTTTTTTGAAAAATATCAGCTTTGTGGTTTTTGATAGAATTGATAATATGTGATACAAAGTAGAAAATAATGGACGTAGGTTGACACATTTATGTCTATAAAACATTGAATTTTATTTCAAATAACTCCAACAGGATACATTTCGTATATGAACATGTTGTGATCACACTAGATTTTTTTGAAAAATATCAGCTATGTGGTTTTTGATAGAATTGATAATATGTGATACAAAGTAGAAAATAATGGACGTAGGTTGACACATTTATGTCTATAAAACATTGAATTTTATTTCAAATAACTCCAACAGGATACATTTCGTATATGAACATGTTGTGATCACACTAGATTTTTTTGAAAAATATCAGCTTTGTGGTTTTTGATAGAATTGATAATATGTGATACAAAGTAGAAAATAATGGACGTAGGTTGACACATTTATGTCTATAAAACATTGAATTTTATTTCAAATAACTCCAACAGGATACATTTCGTATATGAACATGTTGTGATCACACTAGATTTTTTTGAAAAATATCAGCTATGTGGTTTTTGATAGAATTGATAATATGTGATACAAAGTAGAAAATAATGGACGTAGGTTGACACATTTATGTCTATAAAACATTGAATTTTATTTCAAATAACTCCAACAGGATACATTTCGTATATGAACATGTTGTGATCACACTAGATTTTTTTGAAAAATATCAGCTATGTGGTTTTTGATAGAATTGATAATATGTGATACAAAGTCTTTATTGTGTTCTTCTTCTAGTGGTGGCTAGTACTGTAGTAAATAGCTTGAGGAACACTACTGCCACCATGTGGTAAGACGAGTAGGATTCTGGACCCCGCCCACAGAAGGGGTACAAAAAAGCTGTGGAAACAGAACATAGATGTGACCCGACCCGAACTGAGCCGACCTGAGCCGATCCAACCCGAGCCGAGCCGAGCGGTGGAAAAGAGGCAAAAGTTTGTATGTTTCCACATTGGTTTTGTGCATGGCATGACAATTAAAGACCATCCATCCATCCATCCATCCATCCATCCATCCATCCATCCATCCATCCATCCATCCATCAATCCATCTTTACCTGTGTAGAGGATAATGGGGTTGTAAATAAATTTTTAATTATCAGTTATGAGTTAAGCTCATAAAATGATGCATGTAATATGCAAATAACCTCGTGTGTGGGCACCACCCCTCCTAAGAGAGGAAAAATAAGTCTCATTTACCACAAAATGATGTATGTGAGTTCTTTTCTCGTGTTTAAAGGGCATCTAATCAATTAACACGCACAGATATGCCAAAATAATCACAAATTCAGTTGATTATATGTATTTTATTATAAAAATAAGAATCTGTGATTATATATGCATGACAAAATTGACTGAACATCAAATGACTTTGATGAGTAAAATAGATTAAACTTAATAGAGAGGCAAAAGGAAGGAAACAATGTGGTAGAAATTAAAAAAGTGTACAATCAATAGAGATAACTGCACCCTGGAGAGGACTGTGAAGCAAAACCCATTCCAAAATTTCGGGGAGATTCACAAAGAGTGGACTACAGCTGGAGTCAGTGCTTCAAGAACCGCCACGCACAGACGTATGCAAGACATGGGTTTCAGCCGTCACATTCCTTGTGTCCGGGGCGACCGTGGCACAGTGGTAATGGCAGTCGACCTCCAATCGGAAGGTTGGAGGTTCGAATCCCGCGTCCGCCCACCATGTGTCGTTGTGTCCCTGGGCAAGACACTTAACCCCGAGTTGCTCCCGGTAGGTCTGGATGGCGCTTTGCAAGGCAGGCTACCACTACCGGTGTATGAATGTCTGAATGAATGGGTGGATGGCTGGTATTGTAAAGTGCTTTGGGGCTCCTCACAGGGGGCTGGAAAGCGCTATATAAATAAGCTCCATTTACCATTTACCATTTGTGTCAAGACACTCTTGAACAAGAGACAACATCAGAAGCATATCACCTGGAACTGCTGCTGAGTGGTCCAAAGTGATGTTCTCTGATGAAAGTAAGTTTTGTATTTCCTTTGGAAATCAAGGTCCCAGAGTCTGGAGGAAGAGGAGAGACACGGAATCCACGTTGTTTGAGGTCCAGTGTCAAGTTTCCACAGTCAGTGATGGTTTGGGGTGCCATGCCATCTGCTGGTGTTGGTCCACTGTGTTTTCTGAGGTTCCAGGTCAACACAGCTGTCTACCAGGAAGTTTTAGAGAACTTCATGCTTCCTGTTGCTGACCAACTTTATGGAGATGCAGATTTCATTTTCCAACAGGACTTGGCACCTGCACACAGTGTCAACGATACCAGTACCTGGTTTAAGGACCATGGTATCCCTGTTGTTAATTGTCCAGCAAACTCTCCTGATCATAACCCCAGAGAAAATCTATGAGTTATTGTGAAGAGGAAGATGTGATACACCAGAGCCAACAATTCAGAAGAGCTGAAGGTCACTATCAGAACAACCTGGACTCTCATAACACCTGAGCAGTGCCACAGACTGATCCACTCCATGCCACGCTGCATTGCTGCAGTAATCCAGGCAAAAGGAGCAACAACATAGCATTTATGATGTACATGCTCATACTTTTCATGTCCGTACTTTTCATGTTCATACTTTTCAGTTGGCCAACATTTCTAAAAATAATTTCTTTATTGGTTCTAAGTAATATTGTAATTTTCTGAGATGGCGAATTTGGGGTTTTCATTAGTTGTCAGTTATAATCATCAACATTAAAAGAAATAAACATTTTAAATTCACCAGTCTGTGTGTAATTGCTGAATATAATTAACAAGTTTCACTTTTTGAATGGAATTACTGAAAAATTACTTTAGCTAAAATTTCATAAACTCACACAGAGTTTTTGATAAATATTGTTTTCCATAGAAGCAGTATAAATTATATCCACAAAATAAACTTGAATGGCATTTTCCTTCGCAGTACATTTGCAGTATGTCTTGGGACATTTAAGTCATCTCATTTCTTGAGCACATTAGAAATACTTCATGTCAGAGTCAGAGAATCTTTATTGTCATTTGCACCGCATGTAGTACATGTGATGAAATGAGATTATGTACACAGGGTGTTACATACAACAACACCTGGTTCATGTGTGAACCAGGTGTGTCTTGTAGCAGGAGAAATGAATGCTACATCAGTTGAACACATGTAAGAGTGATGACCCTTTCAGACAGGAAGTGTTCAGCTTGATGCTTTAGGTTGGAGGAGTGGAGCTGAGCGGTGAAAGACAAGATGTTCTCGCCACCCTCTTTGCTGGATCCGCCTGTCTGTTTTCATGTTCGTTCAACCTCAGGCAACAGAGTGTATAGTTCACACCAACTGCTGCCATGAAAATACTCACAAACACATCACACTGTGACCCTAACAGCACCCGTGTAGCAGCACGCCCTCAGGACATCCTGCGCTGGTGCTGCACCTGCCTCCACCAGTTTGTGGGGAATTACGGGTGAAATGTTGTTGATGCTTGTTAAATTTACCCCTGCCCTGTGATGAACAGTAGTATTCCCAGATGCATGAACAATCAAGTGTAACTAAAGTGAGCTGGTATGAACGCTGCATATCTGTTGAGCTAAAAGAGAAAAGAAACCAGAGGTCTGCCTCCTCGTGTTGTCTTACATGTATAATGATATCTGAGGCTGCATGGAGTACCTGTGTGTGATGAAGTCAGATTTATTATACTATTCCTACAACACAGTGCATTACAGATGGATACATAACAAGATGTGTCCATATGATGCAGTGCATTGTGCAACAAAATAATACAATTAGCGTGGTCATTTTGGTGAAATTTAGTCGTCCCAGTTGTTACCTTAACAAATATCTCACAAATAAGCTAATAGCGCAGTGATCTTATATAATGGAAAAATAATCTGCAAGTAATGCACAGCACAATTCATCTTTCAAACAACACAAATACATATATGTGAAAAAAAGACTGTACGGACCAATGTTTTCTACATCACCAAGAGATTTGTTGCGCAACTTATTCAGCCTCGGAGACATTATTTAAAGTTTCACTTGTCGTTGTGAAGTGAGTTTTAAAACTGTTCAGCCTGCCCTCAGGGACTCTACCTGCTCGAGGGAGAGAGAGCTCACACTCTGAATAAAACATGTGACAGGTCCAACATTTGACAAACAAAATACTTTAGGAAATCTATCGTAACTTTGTCTAAACAAAACGGTGCATATTTAATACTGAACATTATATTGTTTTTAATGTATTTAATCACTTCAAATAGCTATATACATTTGAAAAAATATGAACATGCTGAATTATAAATGTACATTTCACATTTTTCTTTTTGCAGTTTTACAAAGTGCACTAAGTAACAAATGAACACCAGTATTTGTCACAGGGGCTCAAGGTGACAATTCTCATTGATGGCAGTGAATACGAACAACAGGCCATCATTGATTTCACTCTTTGAGCACTGCTGGCTGAAGACTCATCAATACACCTTTGATTGTGGATGAGAGTTTTGTGCTCTTGAAGAGAAAGCAGCAATCTATAGAAACAATCAGCTCAGAGGGTGAGCAGGTTATAGCCTCCACACCAGCCCGTTCTGCTTCAACTGTTCAAATCTTATGCTGATTCCAGCGTCCAGAGAAAAATCACCACGCTCTCTCTCTCATGTGTCTTTGGAGGCAGATTCCCCCCACCAGGTTATCTAATTTTAGGAGTACAATAGCACAATCCTAGTGTTGTTGTTTTTTTCCCCAAAGCCTTGTAGACAAAGTCACTTAAATCTTATACAGTATAGCAGTTTTTGGATGATTCCAACTCTTGTAGGAAGGAGGACAAAATATACAAAACATGTGGCATTTACTGTAAAAGATACAGTAATTATATTCACTATTTCAGGTAGATTGCATGATCTCAATATAGAAAGAAATAAATGTGAATCTGCTGTTCTGTAAGACCGTTATATTGGGTTTAGTTCAACTTTTACTGACACCATATGCTTCTATTAAACTTTCAATAAAACCGATGTGCTCTCTGTGTGTCACCCTCCCAGTGAACACCAAATGTGAATTTACCTTTGCATTTAGACATACAGGTAACTCCCATTTAGACCTGAACATTTCCATTTAAATTTAGAACACTCTCAGTCCAACAGTTTATTTCATCATTTCATTCTGTAGCTGTTGTCTTGTTCAAGCCCTAAGCTCTAGCCGTCAATGAGCAAGATAGGTGGTACCTTTGGAACAGGTTGCCGGGGCAAAATGATGTACAGTATTTGTAAAAGATATGCAAGATATCTGGCTGCATGTTCATACCAAAATACCAAGAAGCAAGAACAACAACTTGAGCACAAAGTTTTAGTAAAAAATGTGTTTATTCATTGTCTTTGTAACTAGTGTTATTTATTTAATTATTTAAGTGGCTGTGAATGCAGGTGAAGCATTATGTTTTCCAAAAGAGCACTTTGTTGCTTTGTAGATTGAAATTGAGAAAATACTTCGGGATTTTTTTTTTTTTTCTTCTCTAAGGCCCTGTACACACATAGCCGTTTATCAGTAAAACCGAACAGTTTATCATGCGGTTTGGCCTTTCATCCACACGTGAACTCCGGTTGATGTAACTATAAACGAATAATAACAAAACCGACCAAAGTGGAGATTTGAGAACTCTCCGCGTTCGCGTCTGCGTGTGGACTTTCAGAACCGGAGGTTTATGCTCCAGCTGGAGCTGACGTCACATGCTCGGAGAAAAAAAAGCGCTAAAAAGTCAACATACCTGCTCTGACATGATTCCCAGTCGACATTTTCCTGCGTTTTATTAACTTTGTACTCCAACACGGTATTTTAGTAGTTCAACCTTGCAGTCTGTCCACACAAACGAAAGGAAAAATAAATAAATAAATAACAGGAAGTCGCGGCTGAGTTGAAGGGTTGTGACTGCACTACACTGCCACTACACTGCCACCTATGGGTTCAGCATATTCATTACACGCTCTGTAGTGAAATAAACGGCACATGTAGACGAACATTTTAAATATCCAAACATGTATGGACAGAGATTTTTTTTAGCGCAAATATTCGTTTTTCAAACACCAGGCTATGTGTGTACAGGGCCTAAATCCTTGTTTAGTTGTAGATAAAAAAAAAATCCACAAAATCACTATGTGGTTCCGTTTGTAAAGTTACACAGACAAAAATAACAGCAATATTTTTGTTTATTTAGCCTTTCATAAAGAAAATGAATACAGGAGCTTTTTATTTTGCAAAGTCATATTTTCACTGTTATTCATATATTTATAAATATCATAGTTCCAAACTAAATATTTAATTTACAAATGAAATATTTAGTTTAGAAACTAAATACTTAATTTGCAAGTTACGGTACATATTTAGTTAGCGAGCTAAATGTTTAGTTCCACACTAAGTATTTAGTTTACAAACTAAATACTTAATTTGCAAGTTAAATATTTAGTTAGCAAGCTAAATGTTTAGTTCCACATAAATATGTAGTTTACAAACTAAATGTTTTTGTCCATGCTAAATGTTTAATTGGCAAATTAAATGTTGAACTTGCAAGTACAATACTGTATTTAGTTAGCAAATTAAATTTTTATTTTGAAAATTATATGTTTAGTTTGGACAATAAATATTTAGCTTGGAAATTAAGTATTTAATTTACGTCTAAATATTTACTTAACTACTTAAATATTTAACTTGCAAGCTAAATATTAGTATTGTAAATTAAACATTTATCTTGGACATACATATTTAGTTTGTACATAAATGTCTAGTGTGGAGCTACATTTTTAGTTTGCTAACTAACTGTTTAACTTGCAATTTAAGTATTTAGTTTATAAACTAAATATTTAGCTTTTAAATTAAATATTTAGTTTGGAACTATGAGGTTTATAAATGAACGAATAACATGGTGAAATTATGACTTTGAAAAAAAGTTTTTTTCATGAAAGCTAAGTAACTAAACCAAATATTGCTGTTAATTTTTGACTGTGTAACTTTACAAAGAGCACCCCATATCACCCAATTTATCATTTCAACACTTTTAATGCTTAATTCAAAATATTTCAATATTTTTTAAAACCACACAGGCAGTGTGCTACCAACAACATGCCTCTCAAAAATATTATAAACGGTAGTTGAAACATTCAAATTTAAAAACAAAGGCATTTTGCATGATTTATGAATTATCATCTGCACCACTTTCAGTGAGACATTATGCATAGCAACATGAGGTTGCGGTGGTGTAATAGGCAGACGCAGATGTACCATTAAGGCGAACGAGACGGTTGCCTGGGGCCCCCAATCAGCAGGGGCCCCGGCCAGTCACCTACATCCCTAACATTGCTCCTGCTTGTTAATGTACGTTTAACATAAAAATAATTATAGTTACGATGAAAACGATCATTAAAAACGCAATACAAAAAAACGGTCGATTTCTGTACCCCCCTACTAAAATGGACTATTCCATCATGACATCACCCAAAAATCTAGGAAGTGCTGTATGCTGCTTGAGTGAGAAGCGGGAGAGAGGAGACAGAAAAAAGATGAAGCCAACGCGAAGATACTAAAGCGGAGCGGAAAAACGTAAAAAGTGCGAAAAAAAACAAAACGTGTGTTTCTACACTACCGAAAGTGACAACGTTTTTTAATGGGTCTAAAACTTCATCAACTGCTGATAATGACGGGCGGCCCATTGAAAGTGTGGGGGGAACAGTGAAGTGAATGGCGCCGAGGCAGCCAGTGACGAAGATGAAGATGAGGTAAGAGTTTTAGGAATTATTTTGTAGGTTGGGTAAAGAAATCCTGACAGTAATCAGCTGAGAAAACTACTATTTTCATGTTTTCTTTCTGTATCAAAATATTAAAAGATATTCGGCCTAAATCTTCTGACTTAAAACGAGGAGAGATAGAGGGGATTTTATATTTTACCTACTTTAGCTGCTTGTTTATTATATTATTAAAATATACGGACTATACATTGAATAGATCTAAAATATTCCACAGTTATCTATAAATAAAAAAATCTCAACCATTTTACAAAATATTTGACTGTTAAAACTTCATCAGACTATCGTTGTTTTGTTATTTGGTCCATATTTCCTCCATTAATTACATTACAAAGCACAACTTATAGCTTTCAGAGTAATGCAAAAACGTGTTTTAATAATGACTGGTTTGCTTTGGACATAAATGCCACTGTTAGTTTAAAACAACAGAATCAAAAGGCTAGGATTGCTAAATTAAAATGTTATCTAAAATGTAAAAATAGATATAAATGAAAAGTGACATTATTTGAGTCATTTAGTTTACAGTCTGTGTAAGTCTTAAGGTTTAAAAAGAAGTCAAAACTGTCAGTCTTAATTATGGAAACTTGGATAAATGAGAGCCTTCACATGTATTAAATGTAATGTCTTATTTTTCATTTTATTTCCTCCAACACTAACATATTGTTTTTTTCAGATGCAGTCTTTAAACATGCATCATTAAAGCCCAGAAACAAGACAGAAAACAACTTTCATAGAAGTCCAGCTGAATAATCAAGGTAATTCATGATCACTTAATGCTGTAAAAAGTGTCTCATGCCTGGACATCTTGCTGTTCATATCGAGCCAGTGTGTGAATTCATCTCAAAGTACCACATCTCAACTACACACACTCACTTTTTCACATTGATCTAACAACTGTTCCCTGTTACAGAATATGTAATATAACGTTAAAAGAATTAAAGTTGTGAAAATCTTATAATTTAGGAAAATATATTTCTACTGTATTGCTCACATCTACCCTCTCTGTTCGTTTGTGTTTATTTAGTGTTGTTGAATTTTGGTGTAATACTTGATTTAGAGCCTTTTAATGCAATAATAAAACATGTTTTACAAAAAGACTTTAAAGGATAGTTGTACCTTATTAAAGTATAGAAAAAAAACGGTAGTTCCCTTTCAGTGTGGTCTCTCAGTGCAACATACTTGCTATGGGAATTGCACCCCCCGCGCGATTACCTGAAGGAATACATTCAAGCCTTTTACGGCAGGGGGCGTCACCCCACGCCAGAGGTACAGCCTTTTAGGTACTTAAGCGACTGACGCCCTCCAACTTTCTCTTTTTTGCCCTTCACCTCGCAAAACCTGAACTACCTCTCTTCGCGGGACTTCTCTGCTGTTCCATCGCTCAACCTGAGGTGAGCTCGCTCCCTACACAGAGTGCACAGAGAATTTTTCCCTGCATACTGCTGGACACATTTCTATAACCTCAAAGTTTTTTCTTCTCCTCTCTCCACAGGTTGCTTCGCTCAATGGCGTTATAACTACGCCACAACCGCTACCCCGGCTAACATCCTAGCGGGCTAGCCAGCGAAAGCGACACGACGGAGGAGACACTTGAACAAAGAAGAAAAAGGATTCTGGAAGGACTCGCTCGCTTTATCTCGGACATGCCTCCGGAGAAAGGAAAGCGAAAGACAAAACTTCAAAGGAAAGCCGACGGGACGGCGAGCCCAACCTCACGCGCCTGCCCCAGCGGCTGTGGATTTTTCCTCGCAGTAACGGACACCCATGAGGCCTGTCCAGTCTGCATGGGTATATTTCATGCAAGACAAGCTCTGGACGCGCCCAATTCTTGCCCACATTGCAGCCAGATGCTGGATGCAGTGCTACAGCAACGGGTGGACCTCAAGGCTAAGGCCATGGGAAGCTCAGCTGGTCCACAGGACCCAGACACCACGGAGACCCTCACTCCAACCCCGGAGCTCGAAAACATGGCTCTACACGACAGCACGCGTGTCGAATGGGGCGACAGCCCTGACCCGCTCGCTCCCATGGTGGACCTAACAGTCGAGTTTGACACAAGAGGCATGATGAATGAAGACGAGATCTCCATCTCAGCCTCGGGCAAATTTTCAGCGGAGGAACCAGAACTCAAAATCGAAGATCCGGGAGAGGACCTCTCTAGGACCTTGTGCTCCCTGAAACTGACTTCTCCATCCCTACCCTGTTTGACCTGTGCCACAGAGCAGCGGACGCGCTCAACATTCCATGGCCGGAGCCTCCGTCTCGAAAACAGGTCACGAGGCTGGCGGGGAACTATTTTTATTCAAAACAGCAGGCAGCAACGAGGCAAAGGATGCCCGTGTTCCCGGACTTCCTCATGGAACTGACCCGCACCTGGCCTCAGCCACGAGCGCCCATGCTCCTTCCTCTCTCACAGTTCCTCGACGTGGAAGGCATGGATGAGGCGGGAATGGCCAACGCGCCTCAGATTGAGGACTAACTGGCGTCCCACCTAGCTCCCAAGTCATCTGGAACAAAACCGACTCTCCCTAGCAAAGCTTGCAGAGCCTCAGCGTTGCTTCTCGAGAAGTGCTACAGAGCCCAAGGACTCGTGACACGCACCATGAACACGTCAGCGATGATGCAGGCATACCTTACGGAAAAACTCCAACAACTGCAGGTAGCCTCAGATAAGCAAGCTGCTACCGACTTACTGGATGAAGCCCGCAGAGCAACAGACTTTGTTCTCCGTATGATGGGGACAGCTGCTGTGGCTCAGGGCAGAGGTATGGCGGAAGTGGTCATCGTGATCCGCCACCTGTGGATGGCGCTGACGGATTTACCGGAGGGACAAAAGGTGCCTTTTCTCCACCACTCGATAGAGACGGAGGGATTATTTGGTCAGACTTTGGAGCAAATCCAAACCAAACTGGACCAAAGGCGCAGGCAGGCTGAAGCTCTCAGGGTGGGCATTCCCCGTCGAAGTTTCGCCCCCCTCCCCGCAGGGAGTCTGCTGGAGGCAGACCTGCACAGCCGTTGCACCGCTCGACGACGCGTGCGCCACCGCAGAAGCGGCCAGCATATGAGGAAGAACCTTGGCAGAGACCCCCGCCAAGCCAACCTCGCTCCGAGCACGCATGGAGCAAAAACAGGTTTGTTCCACGCCAAGCGATCAGGCATAGGGCCTCCCAGTGGTGGGCCTTCGACCGCTAGGTAGCGCTATTGCGCTATTCCGCTTTTAGCGTAGCTAAATAATCTGTTAGCTTTACAGCGGATTGACTAAGTTTTATAATTCATAAGCGGATTTATGCTATTTTTATTTAAAATGCAGTACCGCTAATAACTATTTATCTATCAGTAAAAACGAAATAACGTATTTACGAGCAGCGCCGGATGTGGTCCGTCACAAAAAAGCGTCCCCCTCAGTCTCTTGGTGTGTGCTCTCTCTCTAGCAGTTAGCAGCCAGTGTGTTACTCTGGAGCCTTATTGCTTGTTTTCGAAGAGTCAGACGAAGACTTTTTAACATGGAGGGTGAACTTATGGATGTTTCTCAGGGCCTACGCGACGCGTCTGGATTTAAAAATAGAATTTCGCCACATTAGCACTCTTCAAAATGGCGTCCGCGACGGCCAAAGAAGCCAGGATTTTACAACAAAACACGGTAAAACAATTATTTCTTTGCTGAGAAAAAATATATTTCATAGCTGACGTTATAGCACAAGTTTTCCTGAGCTTGAGAGTTTCACGAAATGGTCAAATCTGCTGGATTTAAAAAAAGTAGTTCACCATTAGGACTCTTCAAAATGGCGTCCGCAGGGCAGCAAACTTACATACTCAGGGAATCACAAGGAACTCAGGAGACAGAGGCAACAGGAGACAATGCCAGGACAATGATAAACACAGAGATACAGACTTATTTTTGATTTGATTTGATGTTCATTCATTCATTTTAAAAGAACAATACAAAACAGTTTCATCAGATACAAGGATGAATAGACTTTTAGCTGAATGGATGGATGGATAGACAGTTAGCTGGATGGATGATCTTTAACAAGTTCTAAAATCATTAAAATTTAACCTCAGCTTGTGCCTCTGACCCAACAGAACCTCCTTCAGCAGCAGAACCCTCTGTGGTTCTCTGACTTCATCAGTCTGCAGGACTTCATCAGTCTCTCTCCTGGTTCTGGAGGAGTTCTGACCCACTCTTCTTTCCATTGTTGCTTCAGTTCTTTGAGGTTTCTGCTCAGCTCTCTGAAGGTTTCAGGTTCAGGTTCTGGACTCTGACTGGGCCGTTGATTTGATTTGATTTGATGTTTATTCATTCATTTTAAAAGAACAATACAAAACAGTTTCATCAGATACAAGAATACAAGTAGGATAAAATGAAAGGAGCAGAAAGAAGATGAAATCTTATTATATCTGCCCCTTATTTCACAGTTTGTTCAACCAATGATAACCTTCAAACTACATCACAAAATGAATAACTCTACTTAATTTTTCTAACTGTAATACACAAACACACTAAGCTTCATCATATATAGTTTTTGAGCAAGTCCTTTAAGACCTTTTTCTTAAATGTATACATTGGGCAGCACGTTGGCACAACTGGTAGAGCTGCTGCCTCTCAGCGAGAAGGTTGCCGGTTCAAATCCCGGTCCGGGGCCTTTCTGGGTGGAGTTTGCATGTTCTCCCCGTGCATGCGTGGGTTTCCTCCGGGTACTCCGGTTTCCTCCCACAGACCAAAAAACATGCTTGTTAGGCTGATTGGTGACTCTAAATTGACCCTAGGTGTGAGTGTGAGAGTGGATGGTTGTTTGGTGTGAGTGAGACAGGTCCCTTGAGTGGAGTGGATGGTTGTTTGGTGTGAGTGAGACAGGTCCCTCTTGTAAATGAGTCCCCGTGACTCAACGAGGCTAGCCTGTATAAATAAAGGTTGAATGAATGAATGAATGAATTGATTTTGCATTTTTAACATCACTCTCCAGAACATTCCACAATCCAACTCCCTGAATTGAGGTAGACCGTCCCTTTAAGCTGGTTCTGAATTGTGGTTTGATGAATATCTGTCCCTTTAAGATTGTAATAACTTTGTCTAAATTTCTTTGGATATTTAAAGGTAATGTGTTATTATGAGCCCTATACATAACTGATAAAATACTATATTCTACCAATTCCTGGAATTTCAATAAATTTAGCTGAAGAAACAAGGTGTTTGATGGGTGACTGAAATGTTTTCTGGTGATTACTCTTACAGCTCTCTTTTGTAAAATAAAAACAGGCTTTGTAATTGTTTTGCACGCTTTTCCCCAAACCTCAATACAGTACAATAGATTAAATGTGGAACAATGATTGTGTTATACAACATATACAGAGCTTTATCAATTACAAAATCCCTGACTTTATATACAGGTACATGAACACACAGCATGACAATCACAAACACCTGGACAACAAAATGGAGGAGATAAGCAAGACAATTAACAGAGAGACCAGGGAGTGTAGGGATGGGGACCCATCACCTGAGAGCAACATGCTTACAACTGTTATCTTGAAGTTCTAGGGTGTAGAGAGCCACAGAAACGGTTATGGTAGGCCGGATTTGGCCCACGGGCCTTGAGTTTGACACATGCGATCTAGTGGTACTAAAAGTAACAAAAGAAGAAAAAAAACAGCCAAATATGTCTGCAGTTTAGCTAACAGACTTTGGAATGGGTACATTTTGTCCTTGTGAAACCTGTTGAAGAGAACCAAACTAAATACTCTGAAACTCAAACAACTTACTGTATAACAGTTCATGCACCGCTAGTTGGCAGTGTAGTGCAAATATTGCATAACTTGCTGCTACCAATTGTTGAATTTAATTAGCGGATTAGAATTAGCTTCCCCTAATTTTCATAAGACATTAGTGCTTTTGAAATTGCGGACCTAAATAAATAAATTAGTGCTTTAGAAATAGCGGAACTAATTTTTGGATTAGCGTTGCCCACCACTGGGGCCTCCTCAGTGAACCGGGACACTCGTCAAAAACGTGCCTGATGAACCAGGCCCATGTTTACATTTTATACGACCTTCCCGCCCACGTGGTAACGGGAGTGTTCGCACCTTGTTCAGACTTTATTTGTAGCAAAGTACAAATGGCTGATAATTCTGTTGCATGCACAAACCATGTTCTCCCTGCTGTGAGTGACATCAAATCATGTATGTCGTTGCACATAAGCACAAATAAAACTCATATAACAGCACTTCCCTGTTTTATTGACAATCAAAAAAAAACACCCCAACACAAATAATGTCAACAGTACGAGCCTCCCTGGCCTGTCAGCCGTCATAAAGGGAGGGGCCACATCCCTTTCCCTCACGGCTCATGGGGTGTCAGTCTATTCAATAAGCCCCAGCAGGGTGCCTCAGGACCTGTCTCCAGAAGACAGACCCAGAGGCGTCTGCGAACAGACCCTCCACCTTTCGCAAAGACAGGTAGGAGAGGGCACGTGTTCCAGCCCCCGCTCCATTGTGAACAAAGGGGCCGGACAATACACTAACCAGACGGACACGTGACATGTTCGCACCACAGGAGAGCACGTCGGATGCCCCAAGGCGGACACAAATTTCACACTCTCAACACAGTGGCTGTGATCACGTTACTGTGTGTGTAAACGGATCGGAGTCGAACCAGATTTTTCTTCCTGATTTTGAAAGGAAACTGGGCTCCTTATCAACAAATGATCTTAAGTCTGCCGGTCACAAAGGACCATCTTCACGTTCACACGTTGCAGCTGCCCCTTTATTATTCATGAAGGGCATGCAACGCTCGAGCGGTAAAAGAGCAGCACGTGACTTTCCTCACAAAGCTGCATCAGACTGTCTCCCACACAACGGTATCCCACTGGGTGAGACACCAATTGGAGTTAGGAGATCTGCTCGTTTACAAAAACAGCAGCCCCTCAATCCAATAAATCCTATTTTGGAGGGAAATAATAGCTTTCCTGTTCCGACTCAATCTAATAAAATTAATAGACTTCATCTGTCTTCGAGGAGACTCAATCAGTGCAGTCTGTTAACACATCAACGTGGAGGCCCCCTCCCCAACCTGGTTGACCCTCAAAGGCTCACACAGGAAGTCGCAGTCCAGCCGCTTAGGCCAGGAACTGGAATTAATTCCAGCCTGTTAGCTGAAAAGGACAGGCTGATGGCTTTGGGCATACCAGAGAATGTGGTGAAAACCATACAAAATGCCCGTGCCAGGTAAACACAGTCTCTATACGCATAGAAGTGGCGTATCTTCGAAGCCTGGTGCTCAGAAAGAAATATCATTTCTTATGTTGCGACCTGGCTCAACTCCTAACTTTCCTTCAGGATTTACTGGAAAAGGGTCGTTCTTATTCAACGATTAAGGTGTTCCTTGCAGCTATCTCTGCTTGTCATGAGGGCTGGGGACACAGGACTCCTGGAGCACATCCAATCATAATGAGATATATGAAAGGTGTGCTTCGAACTAAGCCACCCAGCAGGACCTTGACCCCTGGTTGGGATCTTGGCCTGGTCTTGGGGGCTCTTTGCGACCCGCCATTCGAGCCTCTGAGTGAGATTAAGATATATCTTCTATCTTATAAAACTGCTCTTCTTCTGGCTCTGTGCTCGGCGAAACGCGTGGATGACCTCCACGCTCTATCTGTACATCCGTTATATACCATATTCGCCCCTGACGGGTCAAAGGTCACCCTGAGGCCTAATCCCGCTTATACTCCCAAGGTCTTGACCTTCAACCATAGGAATCTAGACTTTGACCTCTTCTCCTTCCCACCTGCCCCTGTCCTTACTCAGGAACTGGAGAGACTAAAGGCTCTCTGCCCTGTGAGAGCTTTACGCACTTACATACAGAGAACAGCCGAATGGAAGGAAACAAACCAACTGTTTGTCTGCTTTGCCGCACCTGCTACAGGAAAGGCCCTATCAAGTACTTCAAGTTTAATAGAGTAACATTAGAAGTTCAGCAGGACAACCTCGGGCTTAATGTTGATTAACTCAAACATTACATTTTGAAACTAAAATAATACATAAAACCTGAGAATGTTGATAAAAATGACTTTGAAATTGTTAATAATATGCACTTGGTCTTTAATAATGTACCAGCCCCTTTTGTGTCCTTTAAAGCTTTGCAGAGAGTGGTCAAGGCTGCACAGAAGTCTGTTGGAGTCAGCCTCACCACCATCCCAGACATCTACACCACCAGATGCATTAAGAGGACCACCTGCATCATGAAGGACCCCACTTACCCAGCACACACACTTTTTGTCCCGCTCCCCTCAGGCAGAAGATTGAGGAGCATGAATCCCTAACTAGGAAAATCACTGGAAGAAAAAAAAATCACCGTAATGCCACTTGATTGTTGATATGTGCTGCTAACTATGCTGCTGATTTATTTCATGCCGTTGTGGTCATTCGTCCTCATCTGCTCACACAGACTCATGTTTGTGCTGCTGTTGTTCAGCATATTGGTTTGCACTATTTGTGCTTAGTGTATTCTTAAATTAGCATTTTTCTTAGTTCATATCTTAGACATTATTACTGTTTTTCTTTTACATGTTATAATTTTGTTAGATAGAACTGGGACCCTGTGTACATAATTTTGTTCCACCACGTGTACCACACCGGATGAGAGTGACAATAAAGAAACCTTGTCCTTGACCTTATGCTCTCTTTCATTTCTGCTGTGTGTTCATCATTATCCTTCATGTACATCTTCTCACCTGATAAGTGCACAAACACTGTTGTTTTTTATGCTGTTTTTTTTTCTCCTCTTCTTCAAGTAACATCTATTCCTTGCTGTGGCAGATGGGATCAAGTCATCAGCGTGTCTGAGGATCAGCTTAAAACCTTCACCTACACCGCAGTGTTCCATAAGAGAAGATGCATCCGGATCCAGCGGTAATAACAGACCCGCAGATGCATAACACGCTTATTTTCAGCACACAGCTTAGTCTGGAATTATGATGATACCCAGGGGGCAAGAATCTTATTTTCTGTAGTCCTGATAAGAAAACAAGAGCAGACTGAAACCAAATGGAAAGAGCGAGGCCGAGGGAGATGTGTGTGATTTAGCATGCTGTGCTGCACGCTGCTGTGTTGGCACGTCACTTTAGAGGACTGAGTCTGATGTTGTCTGATGGCTGATGCTTAAGTGTTGGCTGTGACGAATAACATCTCCTGTAGTTTCTGTTCCCACTTCCTGAAAATGTGTTTACCTGCAGGTGTTAAAGTCTAAACCATGGGTGTCAATCTCTGTTAGACGAGGAAGCCACAAAACAACTGAATATAAAGTTGTTCAGAGCTGCTGGACACGGAATCCATTGAGGTAAAGATCTGTTTTCAGATGTAATATGTTGAGTTATTTATATAAACATTTAAAAAGGGAATGGTGGTGAAGTGGTTAGAGAAGGTAGGCTTGTAACCGGAAGGTTACCGGTTAGACTCCCCGGACGGACAACATCAAATGTACCTGTGAGAGGTGAAGCACCCACACCTGCCTCCACTTTCATTTGCCCCACTCTGGGCCCTTGAGCAAGGCCCTAAACCCCCCACCATCTGTTCCCCCAGGTGCCCCAGACATCAGCTCTCTGCTCCACACAGAGGGCTGTGGTAGCTCGGTGGTCTGTGGTTGTGTCAGGAAGGACATCGGGTGTAAAAATAATTGCCAAGTCTTCATGTGGCTTAGTTCGCTGTGGTGACCCCTGAAGAAGGGAGCAGCCGAAAGAAGAAGAAAAATTGTATAAAATGATAAATTGCCCCTTTTTCAAACATGCAACTACTGAAATTCTACTTTGAAAGAAGATGAGAAAACAAATTATTATTATTTGATGTTTAGGAAGGTTCTCCGTTGCTCTGATGCACGTTAGCTTAGTTCAGATAGCCGACATCTTTTCTTCACTGCAGGCTTCACTGCACGTGTTTGGTAGAGCTTGTTTAGATGTTTTTTTTTTTTAGTAAACTTCAGTAAATATTATTGAAAACATTGAACTTATTTTTTTCCTCTCTTTCATAAATGACCAAGAAGTCTGCTCTAAATTTGATCATTTTGAGGCAAAACAAGAAGCAATAGAACCTGAATTTGTCACAGGCTGGAGGGCTGCATTTTAAACATGTCTAATAAGACATTTGTAAACAGGGTTGTTTCTTGACGTGTGCATACAATTGGCATATACTGCACATGCTGTGTGCAGCTTTTTAGTTAAAACAGGAACAGAAGAAAAAAGGCTCTGAAGGAATGCCTATCACCCGCCACATTTCCTGTCTGAGTTACACACTGAGCTCACTGACACACTAAAGAGTTGTCAATGTTACTGTAACACTGACAACTCTTTAGTGTGTCATTGAGCACTGGGTGTGAGATACTGTATCTCACACCCAGTGCATGAAATGTGAATGGCTTTCATAAAACTGAAAAATATGTAATAATTTGTGTTGGCTAATGCTGTTTAACTGGGACATCTGAGCTGCACTGACCACAAAAGATAATCAGTTGTAGATGCAATGATTGCTTTCTGCAAAAACTCAAATTCATGCCGTAGTTCATGAGAAATGTTGCTAGAACAGACACTCAAGCACACATTACAGTACATGGTACATTACAGCACATGGTACATTACAGTACATGGTACATTACAGTACATGGTACATTACAGTACATGGTACATTACAGTACATGGTACATTACAGCACATGGTACATTACAGTACATGGTACATTACAGCACATGGTACATTACAGTACATGGTACATTAGTACATGGTACATTACAGTACATGGTACATTACAGTACATGGTACATTACAGCACATGGTACATTAGTACATGGTACATTACAGTACATGGGGTTTTGTTTGTGTCACCTGCTTTTCACCTTTCAGTGAAAAGTAATAATACGTTAAGGTTATTAAGTAAAATATGTTTTTCACTATTAAATGTTAAGAAAATAAACTGAGGCTTATGACTAAGCTTATTTGGAGAACTTGGGGTCATTGTTTCATCAGAGTTTATATTTTATTTCACACAAAAAAATTCACATTTGTGTTGGCTTTCAACACCAAAACAAGCAGAACAGTCAGCGCACTTTAAATTTGTTTCAATTTCATATATATTTTACAAACACACAAACTCACACACACAAACAACATTTGTTGTTAATTTCCTCATGACAAGACTTCCTTCTCACATGGTCCTTTTTTTATGTAGGCAACTGATACATTAAACATGATGAATTATTAGAGGATTATTATTTTATAGCAGCTTTAGGCTGTCATTGAAATTATAAGCATTTGAGCTAAACAAATATGAATCCGCTACTGTATGTGACTCATGTTTTAGCTGGAATCTACTAAAAGTACTTGCTCTAAAAAACAAGTACACTTTCATTTTTTCCTTTTAGGTTTATTTGCTGAATACAATAATAGCATACAAAACAATAATACAAACTATTTTTAAAAAAATAATGTATGTGAATGTTTCACCCAAAATAGAAGAAGCGGGTAAAAGACAATATGGATGTGAACGTTTCTGTTCAGTGCCCTGAGATGACTTATGTTGTGACGTGACACTACACAAATAAACTGATTGGAATTGAACTGAATTCAAGTTATTGTGGTTCATCCTGTTTCTGGAAAAGTTTGATCAAAATAAAATGACTCATTAAAAATAAAAGTCAGAAATCATTTAACTCCAATCTAATTTTTGATTGTTTTCCTTCTTGTTAACTGTGGCGAAGTAAAATAAAAAGTAAAAAAACAGAGTCAAATGTAAAAATCACTTTTGGATTGAATGTGTGAACATGACAAAGAGACAAACGGGCTGAGCTGAGCCGTCAGTGTCGCTGTTACTCCAGAGCTCCGTATCCCAAAGGAGAGACATTGATTTTCTAGTTACAATCAACACCAAATTATTGAATGTTGCTTGATAAAGTGTTGGGGTCTGCAGGCACTTCTCCAGAGAGGGTTTTCTCAGTCTCTCATGTCACCATAGCAACCTCATCTGTTTCACAGAGCTCATGACAGTGCTCTCCACAACAAAAACTCATCCTAAAAACAAGGGCAGCTAGAAGCAGTGTAAGGTGTTCCCTCAGTGGTACAAGAACACTGAAGGCCCATCCTTTCAGAAAAGGTTTCAGTTAATCTCTGAACATTGTTTTACTCACAAAACTTAATTTGTTGTTGTGTTAATATTTTTTTTTTTTTTTTTCAATAATACAAAAGGTGTCTTAAAGCCACAGATGATGTGAAGTTAGGCCCATATTGTTCATGAGTAGCATACTGGATCCAGAGAACAAGTTGAAAAATAAAGTACATTATTGGACTGAGACTGTAGCAGTAGATCCCGGGGGTGGGGATTCTTTTTAATTTCTAAAGAACAAATTGATTTTTTATATCATGGTCAATTTTCCATTATGCAGTTATTGTGGCAAATATATTAAGACGTTCTCCCAGGCTGCACCAGAAGTTCTACAGCTAATTGTTAGTGCCACAATTTGTGTTTGCAAATTACCACAGAGTTACATGTAAATAATTGTGCAAAGTGTGATGAATGTACAGGTAGTTTGGTCCTGGTCTAACTCTGTCAACCTGATGGATCATTATCATAGTCACAATTAAACTTTTTTTTTTTTACTGAAGTGTTCAAAGACACAACAGGTAAAAGACTAATTGCACATGATCAAGTTCAAGTAGGTTTTATTATCATTTGCATCAAATGTGGTTCATGAGGTGAAACAAAATTGTGTGAACAGCATCCCAGTTACATACAACAAGAGCAAAAATTGAAATTGTAAATGAAACAGTAATAAGGATCTAATATATAAACTAAGAAATACGCTAATCACTAATAGTGCAAAACGATACACCGAACAGCAGCAGCATGAACATGAGTCTGAGTGAGCAGATGAATACGAATGAATACAGCAGCATGACATAATTAGCAGCATGAGATCAGCAGCACGGATAATCAGCAGCACATATCACCAATCAAAATGGCATTACAGTGATTTTTTTAATAGTGATGATCTTGATTACATATCCATGAGTCTAACAGCCTCAGGGTAGAAGCTGTTTCTCAGTCTAGCGATTCTACACTTAATGCTCCTTAACCTCCTTCCTGAGGGGAGTGGGTCAAAAGTGTGTGTGCTGGGTGAGTGGGGTCCTCCATGCTGCAGGTGGCTCTCTTCCTGCATCTGGAGGTGTAGATGTCTGTGATGGTGGGGAGACTGACTCCAACATCTTCTGTGCAGCCTTCACCACTCTCTGTAAAGCTTTTTTTTTTCTGCAGCTGTGCAGCCTCCATGCCACACGTTGATGCTGGAGCGCAAGATGCTCTCCACTGCACACCTGTAGAAGGAGGTGAGGACTGAGCTTCCCAGTCTGCTCTTCAATAATCTTCAATAATATTTAAAATATCTGAAATAGACTGGAATAACTGTCACATCAATGTAAAAAAATGATTGAGATGTACAACCCATTCAAGAAGCAATAAAATATGACAGTTGAAACCACCTTACTGGCAAAAACAGCTGCATAACCCTATCAGGTCATACATCCAATGAGATCTTACATCATAGTGCTTCATTGATTTGTATGTTATGCTTGAAGGACCTCAAATATCCACAAGGTATTCTGACAACCCATGTGAGACAGCAAATCTACCATCACAGGATGTAACGTCCTCACACCATTAGCTTGTTGTCCAATAGGAGATCTCCAAGACATAAGTGGACTTTGTGCAGATATTGCAGTATATCTGAAGTAGATGAGTGACCTCGCTTTGTAGGCACACAGCAGCACAAAAAGCAATAACTGACTGTGTATCCCAGAATAAATGTCTGTAAGAGGTGTGTGTGTGTGTGTGGGGGGGGGGGTGCACAGGAGGTCATAAAAAACTCAACGTTGCCCTCTGATCACCTTTCCTTGTCATTGAATGGAGTCTATCTCAAGGTTTTGGGTCAACACAGTTCAATGTCTCCCCTGTTTACTTTGGTGAGAAGGTCAGGGTGGGCTCTCCTGCCAAGAAACTGTTAACACTGGAGATAAATTAACAACCCTCTCTTGAAACCCTCTGGGAATAGTTTCCACCTCACAGCACACAACAGATTAAACCAAAGGCGAGCAATACAGTATTCACAAATCAGCCAGTGGTTATGAGCATAAAGGAAACTGAAAGTTATGCACCATAACTCATGTTCCCTGAAGGAAGGGAACGAGGTGCAACATACTTGCTATGGGAATTGCGCCCCCGCGCAATTACCTGAAGGAATACATTCACGCCTTTTATGGCAGGGGGCATCACCCCGAGCCAGAGGTACCGCCTTTTAGGTACTTAAGCGACTGACGCCCCTCCAACTTTCTCCAAAATTGCACTTCACCAAGCTTTCAGCATTGAAAAGGGCCAGCTATGTTGCACCTCGTTCCCTTCCTTCAGGGAACATGAGTTATGGTGCATAACTTTCAGTTCCCTTTCAGTGTCGCAACATACTTGCTATGGAAACGTAATTCATTCACGCCCTTGAAATGCTCAGTAAAATGCCTGCTAGTGTGACCGTCTGCCTTTGACCAGTAGGCATCTCAAAGCTACTTTCTATTGTGTATTAGAAAGAACAGCCTGAGTGACATCACATGCAGTAACATCCAAACTGTAGTACTTTGCAAAAGTGTTTAATGAGCTCCAGTTCGCAGCAGCGCAAATGTCTGCAACTGGCACGCCCTTGAACAATGACCAGGAAGTGGCCAAGCCCCTAGTTGAGTGAGCATGCACTCCAGGGGGCACTTGTTGACCTTTGCTACCGTACGCCCTTTTAATGGCCTCCGTCACCCAATGTGAGAGGCGCTGTCTTGATAGGGCCTTTCCTGTAGCAGGTGCGGCAAAGCAGACAAACAGTTGGTTTGTTTCCCTCCATTCGGCTGTTCTCTGTACATAAGTGCTCTCACAGGGTAGAGAGCCTTTAGTCTCTCCTCTTCCTGAGTTAGGACAGGGGCAGGTGGGAAGGAGGAGAGGTCAAAGTCTAGACTCCTATGGTTGAAGGTCAAGACCTTGGGAGTATAAGCGGGATTAGGCCACAGGGTGACCTTTGACCCGTCAGGGGCGAATATGGTACATAACGGATGTACAGATAGAGCATGGAGGTCGCCCACGCGTTTCGCCGAGCAAAGAGCCAGAAGAAGAGCAGTTTTAAAAGATAGAAGATCTATCTTAATCTTGCTCAGAGGCTCGAATGGCGGTTCGCAAAGAGCCCTCAAGACCAGGCCAAGATCCCAACCAGGGGTCAAGTCCTGATGGGTGGCTTGGTTCGAAGCACACCTTTCATATATCTCATTATGATTGGATGTGCTCCAGGAGTCCTGTGTCCCCAGCCCTCGTGACAAGCAGAGATAGCTGCAAGGAACACTTTAATCGTTGAATAAGAACGACCCTTTTCCAGTAAATCCTGAAGGAAAGTTAGGAGTTGAGCCAAGTCGCAAGCATAAGAAATTATATTTCTTTCTGAGCACCAGGCTTCGAAGATATGCCACTTCTGTGCTTATAGAGACTGTGTTGACCCGGCACGGGCATTTTGTATGGTTTTCACCACATTCTCTGGTAGGCCCGAAGCCATCAGCCTGTCCTTTTCAGCTAACAGGCTGGAACTAATTCCAGTTCCTGGCCTAAGCGGTTGGACTGTGACTTCCTATGTGAGCCTTTGAGGGTCAACCAGGTTGGGGAGGGGGCCTCCACGTTGATGTGTTAACAGACTGCACTGATCGAGTCTCCTCGAAGACAGATGAAGTCTATTAATTTTATTAGATTGAGTTGGAACAGGAAAGCTATTATTTCCTTCCAAAATAAGATTTATTGGATTGAGGGGCTGCTGTTTTTGTAAACGAGCAGATCTCCTAACTCCAATTGGTGTCTCACCCAATGGGATACTGTTGTATAGGAGCAAGTCTGATGCAGCTTTGTAAGGAAAGTCACATGCTGCTCTTTCACCGCTCAAGCGTTGCATGTCCTTCATGAATAATAAAGGGGCAGCTGCAACGTGTGAACATGGAGATGGTCCTTTGTGACCGGCAGACTTAAGATCATTTGTTGATAAGGAGCCCAGTTTCCTTTCAAAATCAGGAAGAAAAATCTGGTTCGACTCCGATCCGTTTACACACACAGTAACGTGATCACAGCCATTGTTTTGAGAGTGTGAAATTTGTGTCCGCCTTGGGGCATCCGACGTGCTCTCCTGTGGTGCGAACATGTCACGTGTTTGTCTGGTTAGTGTATTGGCCGGCCCCTTGTTCACAATGGAGCGGGGGCTGGAACACGTGCCCTCTCCCACCTGTCTTCGCGAAAGGTGGAGGGTCTGTTCGCAGATACCTCTGGGTCTGTCCTCTGGAGACAGGTCCTGAGGCACCCTGCTGGGGCTTATTGAATAGACTGACACCCCGTGAGCCGTGAGGGAGGGGGATGTGCCCCCCTCCCCTTATGACGGCTGACAGGCCAGGGAGGCTCGTACTGTTGACATTATTTGTGTTGGTGTGTTTTTTTTATCGTCAATAAAACAGGGATGTGCTGTTTTATGAGTTTTATTCATGCTTATGTGCAACAACATACATGATTTGATGTCACTCACAGCAGGGAGAACATGGTTTGTGCATGCAACAGAATTATCAGCCATTTGTACTTTGCTACAAATAAAGTCTGAACAAGGTGCGAACATTCCCGTTACCACGTGGGCGGGAGGTCGTATAAAATGTAAACGTGGGCCTGGTTCATCAGGCACGTTTTTGACGAGTGTCCCGGTTCGCCGAGGAGGCCCTATGCCTGCTCGCTTGGCGTGGGACAAACCTGTTTTTGCTCCATGCGTGCTCGGAGCGAGGTTGGCTCGGCGGGGGTCTCTGCCGAGGTTCTTCCTCGTATGCTGGCAGCTTCTGCGGTGGAGCACGCGTCGTAGAGCGATGCCGCGGCTGTGCAGGTCTGCATCTAGCAGGCTCCCTGGGAGGGGGGGCTCCAATGGGGAATGCCCACCCTAAGAGCTTCAGCCTGCCTGCGCCTTTGGTCCAGCTTGGTCTGGATTTGCTACAAAGTCTGACCAAATAACCCCTCCGTTTCTATTATGTGGTGGAGAAAAGGCACCTTTTGTCCCTCCGGTAAATCCGTCAGCGTCATCCACAGGTGGCGGATCGCGATGACCACTTCCGCCATACCTCTGCCCTGAGCCACAGCAGCTGTTCCCATCATACGGAGAACAAAGTCTTTTGCTCTACGGGCTTCACCCAGTAAGTCGGCAGTAGCTTGCTTATCCAAGGCTACCTGCAGTTGTTGGAGTTTTTCCGCAAGGTAAGCCTGCATCATCGCGGACGCGTTCATGGCACGCGCCGCGAGTCCTTGGGCTCTGTAGCACTTCTCGAGAAGAGACGCTGAGGCTCTGCAAGCTTTGCTAGGGAGAGTCGGTTTCGTTCCGGATGACTTGGGAGCTAGTTGGGACGCCAGTGTGTCCTCAATCTGAGGCGCGTTGGCTATTCCCGCCTCATCCATGCCTTCCACGTCGAGGAACTGTGAGAGAGGAAGGAGCATGGGCTCTCGTGGCTTTGGCCAGGTGCGGGTCAGTTCCGTGAGGAAGTCCGGGAACATAGTAATAATAATAATAATAATAATAATGAATTCAATTTATAACGCACTTTTCATTAATGAAAATCTCAAAGTACATAGGCATCCTTTGCCTTGTTGCTGCCTGCTGTTTTGAATAAAAATAGTTCCCCGCCAGCCTCCTGACCTGTTGGCGAGGCGGAGGCTCTGGCCAGGGAATGTTCAGCGCATCCGCTGCTCTATGGCACAGGTCGAACAGGGCAGGGATGGAGAAGTCAGTTTCGGGGAGCGCAGGTACCAGGGTCCTGGAGAGGTCCTCTCCTGGATCCTCGATTTTGAGTTCTGGTTCCTCCGCTGAAAATTGTGACTGGCCATGGCAAAACCAGGAACAAGTCTCCCCTGGGTCATTTTGAGTTATTCACAGAATCTGAAAGTGTGGGTTCTAAGCTATCCGATGATGCCAAACACATGTCGCTCAAAAAAAAAATGAAGAAGATACAGCCATTTCAATGTTGGCAATCTGCAAATAAGATTAGGGAGAAAACAGGCCTCAAAGCTTTAGAAGAATGTCCCCATTCCAGAAGCATTACCTGGGGGTGTTAACAATTGCTGTTCATTTACATTAATTTGCGTTAACCCAACCCCCAGCACTGACTGTCAACACAGACTCTGCCTAGGAAGGTGTGCAGAACTTCAGCTTTGCTGGCAAATAGGGGTATGAATCTCTCAGTGTCTGGAGAATTGATTCGATTCCGATTTTTGGTGTCACGATTCGATTCAAAATCAATGGCCCTCATGCACGAACTGTTCGTACGCACAGATTTGTTCTTATACTGTTCGTACGAGTGATTTAGGATCATTTGTGGCATCCAACAATGTTTTCGTATCCTAGGATTTTTTTCAGATACGAACAAAATTTACGAGTGGTCCGGACCTGTCGTATATTTTAGGAGCGTCAGTCTGCTGTCATCCAGACGGGATTTCTCCACTAATAACTTCATATTTCGTTATTTAGAAAATATTTTGAGTTTAAAAAAGTCACGCACCACAATTGTTTTTGACAATAGGTTCTGTTTGAATTAGAATTATAATTTTAAGTTTAATTTGTCTGGTGTGTCGCGCAGGTGAGTCGTGCGCTCCCCTTGGTCATCAAAGCCGCTCCTCATATTAACACCCAGGTACATAAAATCCCCATACACCGCCGCAGAACAAGTACGGATTAAGACTGATCTTGTGCCAAACACCATCGGAGCAATAGATTATTATATCTGATTCGAAATATAACCTGCAGAATGTGGCTGCGCGATGACCAGGAGGAGCGCGCATGAGAGAAGCTGCTGAGCGCGCGCTCCGCCGTGCGTCCATCTCCCTCTCAGCCACACATAAAAAAGAAGTGCCCAAAGTACCGATCCGTTCCGAGCCGAGTGGAACCTGCGCTTCTGCCCCCTCTTCCCCCCTCCTCCGCCTCCATCACCTCGCCCTCAGCTCCGTGCGCCGCGTTGTGCAGGCGATGGAGCCGTGAGCCGCGCGCACTGAAGAACCGAGCTGGAGAAGCGCGGGGGGGGGGCAGGCGTCTAGATCAGTGAGACCAGCAGACCCACCAGTCTGGACCACTTTCTGCGACACACGTGCACTCTGAGTCCAGGAACAGGGGTTTTTGTTTCCAACATCGCACAGAAAGGATGTGGGGCTTGTGCTGCAAAACATGTTGGCATCTTGCGCAGCGTGGCATTTATTGTCCACCATCTCCTGACCACCTCCTGTCCGTGCTGCGGCGAGACGTTTGTTTGAAGCCATTTTCAGATCAAACCATTTATTCTTGATTTCTGATACTGTACGACCCACGGGAACACAACATATGCACTACAATATTAATATGATGTTAACTGTAGTTTCGAGACAATTTAAAATGCTTCTGTTGAAAAACACATCCGACACTTGCGGGGGGGTGGGGGGTAGCGGTGCCACTCTTCTGAATAAGTGAAACTATAATGTAACACAGTAAAATTAAAGATATTTGACCATCCGACACTTGCGGGGGGGTGGGGGGGGGTAGCCACAGCGCCACTGAGAGCAGAACTCCGAACGCGTGAAGTTCCTCTTACTTCTTGATTTAGAATGAATGGACACTTCCTGCTGTCAGAAGGCAGGAAACGTGGCCTTATATGGTGTTTTGAGGGGTGGGAATTATGTAAATGACCTCTACGCGAGCACGCGCAGGTTGATAGAACAGGTGGGATTCATCATATTTACGCAACCCATTTACACACGTTTCCTGTGGATAGAAGACTTTGTTGGATCTGACGTGGCATGTTCGTACGAACGCTCCGTACGAACAAAAGTAGGAGAAATCTAGGATAAAAATACGAACATTTTCGTGCATGAGGGCCAATGTTTCGATTCAGAAACAATTTTTGATTCAACAATGATTTTTCTATTAAAATGGTCATGAATTTAGTTTCAGCTTTGTAACTGACAAGCTGAAAAGAATAAACAACAATGTAAACAAATGGAGCATTTATTTAAAACAATAATTTTAAACTGAGAATATTAAACAACAATGTAAACCAATGGAACATTTATTTGAAACAATAATTTTAAACTGAGAATATTAAACAACAATGTAAACAAATGGAGCATTTATTTAAAACAATAATTTTAAACTGAAAACATTAACAACAATGTAAACAAATAGAACATTTATTTAAAACAATAATTGTAGGTTCTGTACTTTATCAAAGTTTTTGAATCATTTGATATTCGTGCGTCTGCTCTTTGTGGACTTCACATCTGCCTTCAACACCATGATCCCCCAAACTCTGATAGACAAACTATCTACACTTGGACTAAGCCCCTCCATTTGTAACTGGGTACTAGACTTCTTAACAGACAGACCACAGTCCGTGAAGATCCACAACTTCTCCTCCACCATAACCCTCAGCACTGGCTCTCCTCAAGGATGTGTGCTGAGCCCTCTTCTGTTCACTCTGCTCACATATGATTGTACAGCCACACTTCCAGGCTGTCATATTGTTAAGTTTGCAGATGATACAGCGGTGGTGGGATGCATCACAAACAATGATGAGTCCAGCTACAGACAGGAGGTGGAACACCTGGAGAGCTGGTGCAAAGAGAATAATCTTCACATGAATGTGAAGAAGACAAAGGAGATGATTGTGGACTTCAGAAGGAACAAACACACCCACGCCCCACTGAACATAGGTGGATCTGCAGTGGAAGTGGTCTCCAGCTACAAATACTTGGGTGTACACTTGAATGATAACCTCAGCTGGAGCAACAACACCACCAGCCTGATCAAGAAAGGTCATCAGAGACTCTACTTCCTCAGACGGCTGAGACGAGCTGGTCTGAGCAGCCCAGTTCTCACCTCGTTCTACAGGTGTGCAGTGGAGAGCGTCATAGTTGCCAAGTCCGCTTATTTCAAGCGGCATTGGGCTTGTTTTTTCCTGGAGTCGCTTTTAAATTCGGTGAGCCGCTTGTGGCGGTTTTTTGTGCTTACCATGGGTGTTGCGTCGCTTATTTGGGCTTGTTTTGTGAAATGTACTCCTGAAGTTATTTTAAAGGTATTTTTGATGTTTCTCTGCACGCTTAATAAATATGCTGGTTTGGTGCTGATGTAGCTTTATTGTTTAAACTGCACAATACACTTATCAGACGGCACGATCCTGCATTACTCCGTTCTCTGCACTTTCTATCTTCACACACACACTGAACCCGCGTGCCTACGTCACGCTCTCTCTCGCGGTGCGTTCACTGACACTCTGTAATATACATGCACGAACACTGCTGTATACATTACAGTATTGTGACATCATTTTTGAACTTTGCATATAGTGACACCACATATATATCTTGTATCATTCAACTATGTTCGTTTTTAGCAAACAAAATGATAAATTAATGAAAATTACTTTCAAAGTGAGTTTAAAATTAAAAACCGTGTTTCTTCACGGGACATCCGACTACACGCGAATGCAACATTGTTCTTTATTCTTTGTCTCTGTTCTTTATTCTTTGTCTAGACAAGACAACGCTAATGTGAGCTCTAAGTGGGGTAAATATGGAAAAAAATATAATAAAGATTGGGAGAAAGAGCGTGCTCTTCAAGACTGGATCCGACCACAGATGGGAGAAAAATGCAAAATGTATTTTTATTTTTTAGACTGAATACGTTCTTTTATGTATAATTTTGCTAGATATATGTAATGCCATAATAAATATGTTTATACTGTTTAAAACTGCCTTTTTTTACACAATGGGATGGGTTGCCAGCTGGGCTTTTTTGGGGCTTTTTTTGAAAGAGCGAGCCGCTTGTTTGTGCTTGTTTTGAAGGAGCTGACCAAAGTGTAGTAACCTTTAACTCAAGCATTATAAGAGGGGGACAATAATGCTGTCATTGCTAGTATCACTCAGCCCTCTGTGAATAGCAAACAACCATCAGGGTGCTAACGATCCATTGTTAGGCTGATGGTCCTCCTTGATCATGTGAGCAACTGGTTTCGGCTGTCATCAGGGTGATCAGCAGCACACCCGGGAGGAGCTGAAACCAGCTGTGTCGGTGGATCACTTCACTTACAACTCAAGACGCTACATGACGACTCTGGACACAGAAGACTGAAGGAGATATTTCGACGGTGTTCGAAATGACCAGGCTCTCATGTAAAAAAGATCAAGATTTATTTGGATCAACACAGGTTACAGGTTAACAGAGTTACAGCATAAACAATCATTTGTGCACAAATTATTGTGAGCCATATAGAGCACCGACCTGTCCGACGCGCTGTTCTCAAAAAGTGCTGAAGATGTCTGTCCCTTCTTGGCAGTATAAAGTGCAGCTTTGGGCTTTTCTCGTTTCTCATTGGCTTAGGGCCTGATAAGGAGCCTTGGAGCTCCCTTGTTTATCTGTTTTACGGCCTTGGAGATTTTATGGCTGGTACTGAGGTCTACTCTGAAAACCAGCTCGCTCCTTTGTTCAGCATGTTTAAAATTGTCAGATCCATGTGTTTAGTGTATTATCTTTAATGTAAATTCCTGTAATTAATGTCCAGTTACACTAATTGATGACCAAGTGTGTGTTTGTTTTATAAGTGCTCAGCCTTAGTTTAAGAAAAGCCTGTGTCGGCCAAAGCAAACACAAAGTGCCTTTGTGCTCCCAAGAGCTGTTAACCCTCTCTTTGCTGGATCTAAAGTGTGCATTATAATGTTGTTTAATTGCATAAACATTTGTAAAACCATTGTAAATACCTTGATTATAGAGCGCTTGTTATTAGTTTCAAGTAAGATTAACATATAGAACATCTAAATGTGTGTATATTCCTTCAAGACCATGGCGGGTAGGCACGGCTGTGCTGTGAATGGGCCAGAGAGGAAAAGTTGTGTAGGTACTGAGAAAGAGGCGAGTGGTGATTGTTCAGGTAGTGAAAGGATGAGTTCAAGAAGAGGAAATTCTTCGGCGGTGGCAGGTGCAGGAAAGAAGGGAAAGGTAGTGACAAGCAGGGATGAGTCTGAAGAAGAAGAAATGGAGAAGGAGGTAAAGGAGTTCAAAGTAATTGTTAGAGTCCAGGGGGAAAAGGGTCTCCAATTAATCAACCCAGTTAAGCTATCCACTATTTTGAAGACTCAAGTGGGAGACATTACAACAGAAAAAATTCTGAGAGATGGTAACTTGATGATTATTTGCAATACTGAAGAACAAAAAGACAGAGCATGCAGGATGAAAGAGATAGGAAGATGCAAAGTGATAAGCGTGAGTCTTGTGCAAGAAGGGAATAGGTGGAAAAAATGAGTGATTTGAAGTCTCAGTTGAGGAAATGAATACATGCCACGTCCACTTAGGTGTTATAATTGCCAAAGATTTGGCCACACAGCTCAGACATGCAAAGGAAAGAGAAGGTGTGCACGATGTGGAGAAGACCACGAATATGAAAAATGCAATAAGAGCAGGCAACCAAAATGCTGCAATTGTGGTGGAAGCCATAGTGTGGCATATGGGGGATGTGAAGTGATGAAGAGGGAGGTACAGGTCCAGCAGGTCAGAGTACGCAACAAAGTGTCCTATGCAGAGGCTGTCAAAGAGGTAACGCAAAGAAAAGATGTTGAGACGGAAAACATGTTGGCTGCAGGGACAAACCAAACAAGAGAAAGTAATGTGTGTGTGGATTTAAAAAGTTTAGTGACATTCATTGCAGGGGTAATTAATGCAACAATGGACATAAAGTCAAAAACAGAGAGAATTCAAATAATAGTGAAAGCAGCAGCAAATCATCTTAATATACACGAACTATCATGGGAAGAAGTGAGGGACGATCTCAGTGCTCAGGCCAATCAGGAAGCAGCATGGATAGGATAACACTTACATTATGGTCTTGATCCTTCACTGGAATGCAAGAAGTTTGATATCTAACGGACAGGAATTAAAACACTTTATTGATAAACTTGAAAATGTTCCTGAAATTATATGTATACAGGAAACCTGGTTAAAGCCCCACTTAGATTACAGAATTTCAAATTATATTACTGTTCGATATGATCGGGTAGAAGGTAATGGTGGTGGTTGTGCCACTTTTATTAGAGAAGACCTGCCTTTTAGAGTGGTTAAGAAAGGTACTGAAGAAGAATGTATTGTAGTAGAGATATGGATAAATACCGAACCGTTTGTTATAATAAATTATTATAATCCATGTAAAATATTAGATCTGGATAAATTAAAGGAAATTCAGGGACATAAAAGCAATAAAGTGTTGTGGTGTGGGGATTTTAATGCTCATAGCACTTTATGGGGTGGACAGCGGACTGATACAAATGGAGACAAAATAGAACAATTTTTGGAAGACAATCACTTGGTGTGTATGAATGATGGGAGGGGAACAAGAATAGATGTTCACACAGGAAACTGCTCAGCTATAGATTTAACACTGGTTTCCAGGGATTTGGCTGGCTTATGTCAATGGGAGATACAGCAGGAGACAACGATAGGAAGTGACCATTTTCCTATCTTTTGTAAACTACATGTCAATACAGAGCCTGTGATGGTGGAAAGGCAGGAAAGGTGGATATTTGGTAAGGCAAAGTGGGATAGGTTTAAATATGTCTGTGAGAAACACATTGAGGAAGTTAATTTAGATTTAGATATAGAAGAAGCAGAGGAAAAGATTAGGGAAGTTATACTGAAGGCTGCAAAAATAACAATTCCTGTAAACAAAGGTAAGCAGAAAAGGAAGGCGGTACCATGGTGGACACAAGAGTGTAGTGCAGCAATAAGGAAAAGAAATCGAGCTTTTAGAATGCTGAAGAGAACACATAATTTTGAACGTTTAATTGACTATAAAAAAGCTCAAGCGGAGGTAAGGAAAGTTATCAAGAAGGCAAAAAAAGCAAAATGGAGGGATTATTGTGACACAATAGGCAGAACGACTCCTATAGCTAACGTATGGGGAATGATAAAGACCATGAAAGGAAATAGACGTGAAAGGACATACCCAATTTTAAAACATGACAAAGGAACAGCGATAAAAACTGAAGAGAAAGTAGAAATAATGGCAAAAACATTTGCAATGATCCATAGTTCAGATAATTTATCAGAGCAGGGAAAATGCAGGAGGGACCAAACAAGAAGGGCAAATGAGATAATTTTGGATAGTGTAACACCACTAGGTCATATCATGGATGCACCTTTTTCCATGCAGGAAATGAAGAGGGCAATACTTAAATCAGGTTTAACAGCACCCGGAAAAGATCAAATATGTTATATTATGTTAAAACACTTAGGACATCAAGCAAATGGAAAACTTTTAGGCCTGTTTAATAAAATCTGGGAAGAAGGAAAGTTACCTAGTAATTGGAAGGAGGCAATTATAATACCAATTCTCAAACCGGGAAAGGATCCAACAAACCCTTCAAGCTATAGGCCCATTGCGCTTACTTCATGTATGGGAAAGATTATGGAAAGAATGATAACTGAAAGGCTTACATATTATATAGAAAGTCGAGGATTACTTTCATCATACCAAAGCGGATTTAGAAAAGGAAGGGGTACGATGGATCCTGTTGTGTGTTTGGAATCAGATATTAGGAAAGCTCAGGTAAACAGGGAGGTAGTAGTAGCAGTATTTTTTGATGTTGAGAAGGCATATGACATGGTATGGAAGGATGGGTTGCTTATCAAATTATATAAAATGGGAATAACAGGAAGGGCATATAGTTGGATCAAATTTTTTTTGATTGATAGAGTCATACAGGTACAGATAGGTATAGCGAGATCAAATAAATATAAAGTTGATAATGGAACTCCACAGGGCAGTATCATAAGTCCTTTACTGTTTTCAATCATGGTAAATGATGTTTTCTCTGGACTTGATAAGAATATCATGCAATCG
>JBBPBX010005674.1:0-71170 GCA_038048925.1 Garcialebias charrua | reverse complement strand
CGAAGTCTGCGTTACCGAGACAAATTAAACTTAAATTAATTCATAATTTAAGTTGGTTTCAGTTTGAGATCTTCATATTGATATTGTAGTGTTAGAAAACGGCATTGATAACAAATTGATTTTAATTTAAATACTTTAATCCGTTAGTCATTATTACATTTAAAATTATAATTCGACTTCAAACAGAACCTATTGTCAAGAACAATTGTGGTGCGTGACTTTTTTAAACTCTAAATATTTTCTAAATAACGAAATATGAAGTTATTAGTGGAGAAATTCCGTCTGGATGACAGCAGACTGACGCTCCTAAAATATACGACAGGTCCGGACCACTCGTAAATTTTGTTCGTATCTGAAAAAAATCGTAGGATACGAAAACATTGTTGAATGCCACAAATGATCCTAAATCACTCGTACGCACAGTTTAAGAACAAATCTGTGCGTACGAACGGTTCGTGCATGAGGGCCAATGTTCTTTCTGAGCTAGTTTGGATTTAAATTGTCAGATGAGGGCAGAAAAAATATTTTTGTAGACAATGCTGAAAATAATCCCGAAGAAAGGTTGGAACTACGAATCTTTTTCACCATTTAAACAGCGGAGTGGAGCATGAACCATGAAACGACAGAACCAAGTGTATTTACAGCCTGCTGCTTCCTTAAAACAAACAACGGGTCTGAGCTCATTTAGCCGTGCGTGCACCCACAGAGCTTTATGAGAGGAGCAGAGAGAGGTGGAGACATAATAAAATCAGCAGTTTATCATATCGCTAAAGATACGGTCCTTAGCGGCTAACAAGATGGCTAACGCTTTAGCCGTCTTCTTCCACAGCTGAGACTGACCGTGTCTTTAGCGATATGATAAACTGCTGATTTAATAATGTCTCCGCCTCTCGGTTCACGTTTCTGAGTGGAGGCTCACATTAACTGCAGTTCACAAACACACTGACTAAAGTGAAAGCACCTTTCTATCTTATCAAGACACTCAAAGCTCTTTAAAACACAATCTGTGTCCTCATTTACCCATTCATACAGCACTCTACTAGAACTGTACAAAGAATAATCAGTACTTTATCACATTCATACACTGATGGGACACACATCAGAGGCAATGAGGGGTTCAGTGTTGCCCACTGCCCAGGAACACTTCAGCATGTGACTGCTGGTGGAATTGAACTCCCAGCTCTCCCATTGGAGGAGACTGCTCTAGCCTCTCAGCCACAGCTGCCCTCAGCTGAAGAGGATTATTATTTAATAGGTGTAAATAAATGTCTAAAAAATAAAGTAATGTATGTAAATAGTTCATTTTTTAGACATTTATTTTGTAGAGTTACAGCTGTTTGTTAATAAATGTTGCTGTGTGACAACTGGGACAAAGCTTTGACTCAGAAATATATTTTTGTTATTCTTTTATGGAAAGAAAATTATATTGAGATACATATCGTATATCGCGATATATCATAACAATATTGAATATGAATTTTGGTCCATATCGCCCAGCCCTAACCGGTACCAGTTTTAAGAGGATTTGTAGTGCCCTTACTTGTTTAAGGTCAGTTGATTTTTTCATTTCCAGGTCTGTCTTTCTGTCTCGTCTTTTTCACTGTCGCAGTGACTACAGATTTCGGGTTTGTTTAGCATCTTTTTTTAAACTGTTCTTCTGCTCAAACGTTAGCATTTCTCTTTGTAGCCCTAACCGTGGTGCGTGAGTGTTTCTAATCCCCCTTTTTTCCCCCAATTAAATTACAAGAAGGGAAGTTGAAACACATTGACGTTAAATTTAGAATCTAAAGTAGAGAAAGTTGGAAAATGAAGCCCATGTAGAGCCGGCAAGAGTCCTGTTTCTTCAGACACACGACCAGAAAGGGTGCTTTCCATTTTGTGCTAGTTCTCTTTTACTCACGTTTTAATTTTCATCGTATCTCCTCTTGTTAAAGATGCAAGAAAGTCATTGGCAAATGAAAAATCACTCATTCATCCATTTTTGTCAGTCTGAAGGCTACATCAAATATGTGCACTTCATGGATTTGGGAGATACGCAACATCATGTAAGACTCCACAAACCTCCCAAATCTTTGAGCTTTATCTTCTCGATGTGCACTTAATTGGTTCACTACCTCAATAAAAGTGAAGATCCATTTCTTAGCTAAAAGAGGACACATGAGATGCCTAATTAGGGATGCACCGATCCACTTTTTTCACTTCCGATACGATACCTGGGGTTTTGTATCGATATATCGATCCAATACTGATCCGATACAGAAAAACTGTGCTGACTTAAAACATTTGTTTTTTTAAACGCTGACATAAATGTACTGAATTACAAATTCATTGAAAACTCTGCGCCAGTACAGCACACTTAAACACACCAAGAGCTTCACAAGCTTGGTCAAACATAAAAAAATAAACTTCAATAAACCTTTCAAATGGTTCAGGAATTCTAAATATAATGTAAAATAAACGACAAAGGAGATGAAATTACAGGAAATAAGAGCTTCACTAACTTGGCTGGCAGAAATTTAAAATAAACCTCAATCAGCTCCTGTCCTCATGGATTGGTTACATTGTCACCGATACCCGATCAAGATTTGTTTTCGATATTGGTACTAGGCCTGTCTCTAAAACAAATTTTGCTGGGCGATTAATTGTCTCAGATATCATTGCAATAAATGATATTGTTTAAAATTTGGCAATAATTAGTAATTATTGTCAAATTTAAGAAGAAATGTTGATTTGTTGTGCGTGTAGTACCATTTTTGACCACTAGATGGCAGTATAAGACTGTTTGAACTGAAGTATGGATGGTGAGGGAGCAAGCAGCAAGTCTCTAAGAAAAATGGGAGGGAGGCCCCTTGACGTGACATGGGCTGTCTCTTCGGTTTTCAAATATGCAGACGCTTGGTGTGGTTCGAGCTCTTTAGCATAGCATTTGTTACACAAAGCTTTTAATTAAAAAAATGGTAAACAAGTTCTCAGCTTCTTTTTGCAGAGAAAAGCAACTTTTTACATGAAGACACGGGTTTCAACCGTGAATTTTGGAGCTTCGACTAGACGGAGGTTTTTTCTTACCATATCATACCATACCATTTTATTTATAGAGCACTTAAAACAGCGAAAAAGCCAACCAAAATGCTGTACAAACAGAAGCAACACATAAAACAACATACAAAATTAAGTTGAGGTTGGCCTGTAAGCTTAGCTTCTCAGCTTAGCTGCTTTTAACGATCCAAAAACACGATTTTGGACGATTAAAACAGATTTTAAAGAGAAAGGGAGGGGTCATTGTAGAGCACCGGAGTTGAGCCTTTTGTCATCCAGTGTCTTCAGTCGAACGAGAGAGACACGAAGAAACGATAAAGCCGATAAATGAAAATGAGGTAAATAATTTTCATTATCATGTGATTAATTGATTTATTGTTTATCGCGACAGGTCTAATTAGTATCGATGCCAATATCCAATTGGTGCAATTCTTCATACAATGATGTAAAGAGAAGCACATTTTTGTCTAAATGAGATGAAATGACCCAAGTATATCAAAGTAGCAGCCGTGATAAGGGTTAATAAAATTCTGTAAAACGGTGTGAAATAAAATAAAACTTAAATGCTTTTACGTTTTCAGTAAACATTTAAACTTCCTTTAGGAAACAATGAAGACAATATTACCGTACACAATTCGTTTTAGTAGGAAAAACCAAAGTGATGCCAATTTGTCTTTTCTTCTATTCTTAAAGTACAAAAGAAGAAACAAATTTATAGGTATGAATTATGTTTTAAGTAGTTACCATATTTTCTGGTGTATAGGTCGCACCGGTGTATAGGTCGCATTGTCCAATTATCACCAATAGATTGAAAAAATCCCTAGATAGGTTGCACCGGTGTATAGGTCGCACCTACGTTTAGCTCTGCTGCAAATGTCTGCCACAGGAGCGCACAGCAAGGCTTTAAAGAAGATTAACACTTAAAAACAATTATTTGTTTGATAAAAATTATAGCAAATATGTGTCTGAGCTGAACTTTTCCTTAATAAATGAACGTAATTGTGAAATGAGCTGGATTTAAAAATTTGTTTCGCCGAAAGTGATAAAAAGCCATATACTGTATAGGTCGCAGGCCATGAAAAAAAACATAAAAAGGTGCGACCTATATACCGGAAATACGGTAGTTCTTGTTTATTTAACCAACATAAATCCATTGAATATAGACTTTATGCAAAGCATTTAATGCATGCTTTTTATAGTTTCAGTGCAATTGTTCTAGTTCTTGTGAATTCTTGTTACCTAATGCCATTTTATCTAGAATTAAAATAAGTCGTGTTGGTTTTGTTTTCAATATGTAAGCTTTTTTTTTCATACTTGGCTTAAAAATGAAAACTTCTTAAGACAAAGTTTAGGTACAATGAAACAGTTTATTAATAAACGAGGCCTACAGTGAGTTTATAATCCCCAAGTCTGCAAGAAATGATAAACTGACAGATGACATCTCTCCTGAACGGCCCTTAAAACGTTTCTTTATTTTTTTTTTCCTCTGCATTCGGACTTCCAGAAGTTCAACCTCATTTATGAAACGTTTGCATAGGAGCTGCCCAGGGTCTTGTTTAGCACATATTTAAAGAAAGATAGAGCAGCTGCTGGGACATTTATATCCAACAGACCAATCAGAGCAGATTAGGCCTTTTGGGATAAAAGCCTTTAATAGACATGAACTAAAACAGGGTGACAGAGTGTGACTAGTAGTGCTGCAGCAATGTTAGAGAAAAAAACTGTAAACGGTGACACAAAAAACTATTGGAGCGTCAAACTCTGTTGCATAAATAAGGAGCATTTCCAACTCATGGGCCAAGGTCAGTCACTGCATTAACCCAAGTCCTGACACATTTTCTTGGTTCCACGTTCATAAACAGGAGTTAAATTGGTCCAGTTTGATGCTTTTTCTTGCTTCCCCACATCAAAATCTATTATTACAGAAAAATCCAAGCTTTTTTCTGGTCTAAAAGTTAGCCAACTGTCATAAAATGAGAAGAAATAAACATATTTTTCATTTAGATTAGGGATGCACGATATTGGATTTTTTGGTCCAACATACGATATGCCGAACTTGTTTGACCAATAACCGATGCCGATACCGATATTGCATACATGTTCCTTTGTCAGAACATAGCCTCTTATTTAGGCTTATTTGCTACAAAAATTGTGCAACAGTTGTAAGAGCTGGTGACATATATTCAGTAACAGCCATATGATATGCATAGCACTTTGACTTATATTAAATGAAACGTGTTAAATGGTATTTATTAGCATTAGTCACCTGCGATGCTGTCTCACTTGTGGAGGTTTTTTCCAGGTTCCTATCTGCAGTGTGGGATCCTCTGCACTGTTGTGCATGAAGGACAGACTTTTCAGGTTCAAAGTTTTTGTCTACCCATTGTGCTGTAAGACTTAATCATGCTAACAGGGCTAACATGACGTCCAAATGTCTGTGGTAAAACTCACCCAACATCAGACTTTTGGGCGGTAAAACCTCGACTCTATCTGGCAACACTGATTGAGAAAGTTCCTCGGATGAGAAGCGAAACGTCTTCAGTTACAAATTAAGTCCAGTTGTTTTGTTTGTAAACTTTTTTTTTCTTTTTTGAATTACCATTCCCTGGATGACTGAGAATCTTCATCAGTGTAAAACTGTCAGTGCAAACAGCGCATGGCTGTGTCTCTGTCTCCCCCCCCCAAACTGTTGGTATAACCAGCGCGCTGCGCAGCTCAGGACATGTCTCCATCCAACTCCCCCCGACCCCCCGCACAAAAATCACGGACAAGATGAGCACCCCACCATGGCAACTTATCTAAGGGAAACACTGTGAACACTACCATTTTCAGCCACTAGAGGGCTTTGGACCAATATGGCAAGCCAAATGTTTCATTAATAGGTTAAAGTGGCTATTAATGAGACACTTGACTTGCCATACAAAGACACCTTTGTCTCGCTCTGGAACTCCTGGAGCAAACATCAAATCAGCTTCATTTCGATGCGCCGCCCAGGACGAAATGCAGCTGATTTGACCATAGAAGTGCATTTATTAAGGAAATGTTCAACTGAGACACACCTTTACTATAATGTCGAGCAAACAAATTGTTTTTAGGTGGTTGTCTTGTTAAATTTCGAAGAAATGCACAGCGAGTCGTCCCTCTGCGCATTCCCGCATCCGCGAATCGGCTTTTGAAATGCAGCTGATTTGACCATTGAAGTGCATTTATTAATGAAAGGTTAGACTGAGACACACATTTACTATAATGTTGAGCAAAAACATAATTGTTTCTAAGTGTTAATCTTGTTAAAGTCCTCCCATGCACGCGGTCACCATATGGCAGCCAATCGATTTTTGGCACAACACAGGCCCATTTTTCCAGGTTGTCAGCAACAGGTGACACATAATAGATGTGACTTATGTGGCGAAGCAACATATATATATTTTTTTTTCATTTATTAGACATTTTTGGACTGATGAAACTTGTACAGCGGTGCAACGTTTACAGTGGAGAGTATGGTATAATCTTGAGGGGCCATATAAGATGTTAACGAGGGTCAGATTTGGTCTATGGGCCTTGAATTTGACACATGCAAAAAAAAGGTGTGATTTTTGTAAATCCTCAAAATGTTGGTGCTAATGATTCATCTTCAAGAACACTCTTTGAAAAGTCTTGTGTGTCTGCAGGTTATAGCAGGTGCTGGCATGGATGTCGACCTGACAATCCTCTCCCCTCATGGAGACCGGCTTATCAGCGAGTCTCGCCAATCTGATGGAGTCCATGTGTGAGTGGCTCAAATCCCTCATCACTTTCACGTTACTGACCATTCCTGCAGAGTTTTACATTCTTGTCTTTGTGTCCTTACAGAATGGATCCCACAGAGGAGGGAGACTACGAAATCTGCTTTGACAACAGCTTCAGTCGCTTCTCAGAGAAGATGGTGTTCTTTGAGATCATCATCGAGGGTCAGGGAGGAGACGTGGGCGGAGATGACGAGTGGCCGGGGTTAGAGGAGGCTGACGGAAACCTGCTGGAGTACAAACTGGACGACATCAGGGTGAGATGCATCACGTTTAGACAAGAAGACTAAATCCGGCATCCAAATATGAATCTGTGCAAGTAGGACTCGGGCTGGACCTGAACGTACAGTGTACAGGTTCTTCTGTTTTATTGCTTTTTGTCAATTATGAACATTTTAGATTAGCAAACTCATTTTAATATCATAAAAAGATAACCTGAGTAAATACAAAATGCAGTTTCCATAAGATGATTTTAGTTGTTAAGAGAAGAAAGCTATCCAAACCAGCCTGGCTCTTTGTGGAGAAAGTAATTAGAACAGTGGTGAGTCCTCTCAGGAGTACCAACGTTACTCCAAGAGACCATCAACAACTGGTCCAGGAGGTTCCATAAGAACCCAGAACAACATCTGAAGCTCTGCAGACCTCACCAAACTCTGTTAACGTCAACGTTAACGATAAGTAAGAGACTTGTCAGAGACTTGTTGAATGATAAAGCTCTGTATTTGTTGTATAACACAATCATTGTTCCACACTTAATTTATTGTATTGATGTTTGGGGGAAAGCGTGTAAAACAATCACAAAGCCTATTTTTGTATTACAGAAAAGAGCTGTAAGAATTATCACTAGAAAACATTACTGTCATCCATCAAGTACATTATTTTATCAACTGAAGTTATTGAAGTTCCATGATTTGGTAGATTATAATATTTTATCAGTTATGTATAGGGCTCAGAATAACGCATTACCTTTAAATATCCAAATGCATTTTGTTAAAAGACAAAGTTGTTATAATCTTAAGGGGACAGAGATGTTTGTAAAACCAAAATTCAGAACTAGTTTGAAGGGACGGTCTACCTCAATCCAGGGAATTGGATTATGGAATGGTTTGGAGAATGAAGTTAAAAATGCCAAGTCAATGTTTACATTTAAGAAAATGGTCAAAACTGAATTGTTAAAAAAAATATATATGAAGTAGCGTAATGTATATTGTATTAGTTAGAAAATTAGAGTTATTCATTTTGTTCTGTTACTGGAAGATTATTATTATTTGAATTGATTATTTGAAAAAATGGGCAGATATAATATTTTTTCTTCTTTCTGCTACCTTTCATTTTTTTATGGGATTGTTTTGTATTGTGGTTTTTTTTGTTTGTTTAATAAACATAAACTAAGAGGTCACCATTACTGACCAAAAAGAACACACCTCACATTTGCAAAAAAAATAATATATACAGTATATATATCTTGATCATCAAAGTTCAGTCAGGTCATCTGGACGGTTTCTTTGTTGTTGTTGTTGAGCCATTTCGTCTTTCATCCAAAGAACTTCATCAGTCCGAGGAGCCACAACAAACTGAGTCTCACAATAATAATAATAATAATAATGAATTCAATTTATAACGCACTTTTCATTAATGAAAATCTCAAAGTGCTCCAAAGTGCACACTGCTTGTGCTGCTCGCAAGCAGTGTTGGATTTTTTTAACCTGGATTATTGAGCATGAACTTTGATGTTTTGAACCACTTTGACTATGGCTGCCTCAGAGGAGTCGACGGGGGAGAGGGCGGGCCCCAGAAATCATCTATCACCAGTAAACTGGTTGGACCACTGTGTGGGGATGCTGCTTGTGGAACTAAGTTTGGTTGTGGCTCCTCGACTGATGAAGTTCTTTGGATGAAGGACGAAACATTAAAAAAAAAAATATATATATATACTGTATAATGGCCCAGATGATCTGACTGGACTTGGTTGGATCTTGATTATCCTCCAGACTTTTGGGAAAACCTTCTGTGAACTGATGAGACAAAAGTGGAGGTTTTTGGAAGACGTTTGTCTCATTACATCTGGAACAAAATCAACATTGCAGTTTAGAAATAGAACATCACACCAAGAGTCAAACACGGTGGTGGTAGTGTGCTGGTCTGGGCCTGATTTGCTGCTTCAGAAGAACCAGTTTGACTGGCTGCAGTTGGTGGAAACATGAATTCTGCTCTCTACCTGAACATCCTAAGGTTTGGGACCTCGAGCTCGGGAACACTTGGGTTCTGCAGCAGAGCAGCAACGTTCCTCCACAGTGATGAGAAAAACTCACTGCTGGTCATCAGAACTGCTTTACTGCAGCTGTTGCCACTAAGAGGCGCAGTTAATAGAGTCGGTGGGCAGTTTTTTTTTTGTCACAGATTGGTTTGGATAATTTGTACTCTTAGTAAATAAAATCATCATTTAAAAACTGGATTTTGTATTTGCTCAGGTTTTCTTTGTCTGATAGTAACATCTTCTGTCACAGCTGCTTGTTGATTGTTCTGCACGACTTCAAAAAGGGAAACGCTGATCTTTTTCTCTGTGCATTCTTTGTCTTTTTATCAACAGGAACAAGTTGAGCTTGGGTTTGAGAGAAGTGGGGGAAGTGGGAAATTCTGAAAAGACAAACATAAAGTTGGTTTTGGTCTCAACGTGGGACTTGCTGACTGTTTGGAAAATATACAGTCCGACCTGTTTTGAAACGAATACGAAACCAGTCCTTAGGGAGCACAAGCATGTGCCCGTCTCCCGTCAGGGTAAACGTGATTGTTTTGTCAGGAAGGGCATCTGACGTATAACACTTTTACCAAAACAAATTTCGAATCAGATCGGTTGAGGCCTGGATTAACGACGACTGCCATCGGTGCTGTTGACAAACAGGGTGCCGGTGGAAATTGTGCTACTGTTAGTCGAAGATCACGAGGAGGGATACATGTCAGGAGACGGATCTAAATGTAGGGACAATGACAGGCAAAGGTAGAAAGCTGACCGGCATGATGCAGAGAAGGAAGGTAAATGCTTTATGTGTCCCAAGAAACCAAGTATAAGGGTAGCAAGGCTTGCAACATTGGAGAAGGGTTCAAACTGTTTTACCATGGTGTGGATAGAAAGAGGAATAGAGTAGGGGTGAAAAAAATGTCCGATAGTGAGGATAGGTGATGTGTCTAAAGGTAGAAGTAGAAGGTCTGATGCTAAACATAGTCAGTGGTTATGCTCTACAGGTTGGATGTGATGGGGAGGAGAAAGATAAATTTTGGAAAGATCTGGATGAAGTGATAGAGAGTATTCCCAGGGAGGAAAGAGTGGTGATTGGAGCAGACCTGAATGGACATGTTGGTGAAGGAAACAGAGGGGATGAGGAAGTGATGGGTAGGTTTGGTGTCAAGGAAAGAAACCAGGAAGGACAGATGGTGGTGGATTTTGCCAAGAGAATGGAAATGGCTATAGTCAATACCTATTTCCAAAAGAGGGAGGAACATAGAGTGACCTATAAGAGTGGAGGAAGGAGTACACAGGTCGACTACATTCTGTGTAGAAGAGGAAACCTGAGGGAGATTGGAGACTGTAAGGTTGTAGCAGGGGAGAGCGTGGCCAGACAGCATCGGATGGTTGTGTGTAGAATGACTGTTGTTGTGAAGAAGAGAAAAAGAGTAAAATCAGAGAAGAAGACCAAATGGTGGAAGCTAAAGAAGGAAGAATGTTGTGAGAAATTCAGAGACGAGCTGTTAAAGGCTCTGGGTGGTAAGAAAGAGCTTCCAAGTGACTGGGCTACTACAGCAACAGTAATTAGAGAGACAGGTAGGAAGGTACTTGGTGTGTCATCTGGACAGAGAATGGATGATAAGGAAACCTGGTGGTGGAATAGTGAAGTGCAGGACGCCATTCAAAGAAAGAGATTAGCCAAGAAGAAATATGACAGTGAGAGGACTGAAGAGACAAGAGAGGAGACAGGAATAAGGAGATGCAATGTAGAGCAAAGAGGGAAGTAGCCAAGGCAAAACAGAATGTGTATGAGTTTTATGGTCTGGAGACAGTGGCATTGACAAAAAGACAAGAGGCAGAACTGGAAGTGCCAGAAATGAAGATGCTGAGGTTCTCCTTAGGAGCGACAAGGATGGATAAGATTAGGAATGAGATCATCAGAGGTACAGCACAGGTTGAACAACTGGGAGATAAAGTTAGGGACTGAGATGGTTTGGACATGTCCAGAGGAGGGACAATCGTTTGGACATGTCCAGAGGAGGGACAGTGGTTTGGACATGTCCAGAGGAGGGACAGTGGTTTGGACATGTCCAGAGGAGGGACAGTGGTTTGGACATGTCCAGAGGAGGGACAGTGGTTTGGACATGTCCAGAGGAGGGACAGTGGTTTGGACATGTCCAGAGGAGGGACAGTGGTTTGGACATGTCCAGAGGAGGGACAGTGGTTTGGACATGTCCAGAGGAGGGACAGTGGTTTGGACATGTCCAGAGGAGGGACAGTGGTTTGGACATGTCCAGAGGAGGGACAGTGGTTTGGACATGTCCAGAGGAGGGACAGTGGTTTGGACATGTCCAGAGGAGGGACAGTGGTTTGGACATGTCCAGAGGAGGGACAGTGGTTTGGACATGTCCAGAGGAGGGACAGTGGTTTGGACATGTCCAGAGGAGGGACAGTGGTTTGGACATGTCCAGAGGAGGGACAGTGGTTTGGACATGTCCAGAGGAGGGACAGTGGTTTGGACATGTCCAGAGGAGGGACAGTGGTTTGGACATGTCCAGAGGAGGGACAGTGGTTTGGACATGTCCAGAGGAGGGACAGTGGTTTGGACATGTCCAGAGGAGGGACAGTGGTTTGGACATGTCCAGAGGAGGGACAGTGGTTTGGACATGTCCAGAGGAGGGACAGTGGTTTGGACATGTCCAGAGGAGGGACAGTGGTTTGGACATGTCCAGAGGAGGGACAGTGGTTTGGACATGTCCAGAGGAGGGACAGTGGTTTGGACATGTCCAGAGGAGGGACAGTGGTTTGGACATGTCCAGAGGAGGGACAGTGGTTTGGACATGTCCAGAGGAGGGACAGTGGTTTGGACATGTCCAGAGGAGGGACAGTGGTTTGGACATGTCCAGAGGAGGGACAGTGGTTTGGACATGTCCAGAGGAGGGACAGTGGTTTGGACATGTCCAGAGGAGGGACAGTGGTTTGGACATGTCCAGAGGAGGGACAGTGGTTTGGACATGTCCAGAGGAGGGACAGTGGTTTGGACATGTCCAGAGGAGGGACAGTGGTTTGGACATGTCCAGAGGAGGGACAGTGGTTTGGACATGTCCAGAGGAGGGACAGTGGTTTGGACATGTCCAGAGGAGGGACAGTGGTTTGGACATGTCCAGAGGAGGGACAGTGGTTTGGACATGTCCAGAGGAGGGACAGTGGTTTGGACATGTCCAGAGGAGGGACAGTGGTTTGGACATGTCCAGAGGAGGGACAGTGGTTTGGACATGTCCAGAGGAGGGACAGTGGTTTGGACATGTCCAGAGGAGGGACAGTGGTTTGGACATGTCCAGAGGAGGGACAGTGGTTTGGACATGTCCAGAGGAGGGACAGTGGTTTGGACATGTCCAGAGGAGGGACAGTGGTTTGGACATGTCCAGAGGAGGGACAGTGGTTTGGACATGTCCAGAGGAGGGACAGTGGTTTGGACATGTCCAGAGGAGGGACAGTGGTTTGGACATGTCCAGAGGAGGGACAGTGGTTTGGACATGTCCAGAGGAGGGACAGTGGTTTGGACATGTCCAGAGGAGGGACAGTGGTTTGGACATGTCCAGAGGAGGGACAGTGGTTTGGACATGTCCAGAGGAGGGACAGTGGTTTGGACATGTCCAGAGGAGGGACAGTGGTTTGGACATGTCCAGAGGAGGGACAGTGGTTTGGACATGTCCAGAGGAGGGACAGTGGTTTGGACATGTCCAGAGGAGGGACAGTGGTTTGGACATGTCCAGAGGAGGGACAGTGGTTTGGACATGTCCAGAGGAGGGACAGTGGTTTGGACATGTCCAGAGGAGGGACAGTGGTTTGGACATGTCCAGAGGAGGGACAGTGGTTTGGACATGTCCAGAGGAGGGACAGTGGTTTGGACATGTCCAGAGGAGGGACAGTGGTTTGGACATGTCCAGAGGAGGGACAGTGGTTTGGACATGTCCAGAGGAGGGACAGTGGTTTGGACATGTCCAGAGGAGGGACAGTGGTTTGGACATGTCCAGAGGAGGGACAGTGGTTTGGACATGTCCAGAGGAGGGACAGTGGTTTGGACATGTCCAGAGGAGGGACAGTGGTTTGGACATGTCCAGAGGAGGGACAGTGGTTTGGACATGTCCAGAGGAGGGACAGTGGTTTGGACATGTCCAGAGGAGGGACAGTGGTTTGGACATGTCCAGAGGAGGGACAGTGGTTTGGACATGTCCAGAGGAGGGACAGTGGTTTGGACATGTCCAGAGGAGGGACAGTGGTTTGGACATGTCCAGAGGAGGGACAGTGGTTTGGACATGTCCAGAGGAGGGACAGTGGTTTGGACATGTCCAGAGGAGGGACAGTGGTTTGGACATGTCCAGAGGAGGGACAGTGGTTTGGACATGTCCAGAGGAGGGACAGTGGTTTGGACATGTCCAGAGGAGGGACAGTGGTTTGGACATGTCCAGAGGAGGGACAGTGGTTTGGACATGTCCAGAGGAGGGACAGTGGTTTGGACATGTCCAGAGGAGGGACAGTGGTTTGGACATGTCCAGAGGAGGGACAGTGGTTTGGACATGTCCAGAGGAGGGACAGTGGTTTGGACATGTCCAGAGGAGGGACAGTGGTTTGGACATGTCCAGAGGAGGGACAGTGGTTTGGACATGTCCAGAGGAGGGACAGTGGTTTGGACATGTCCAGAGGAGGGACAGTGGTTTGGACATGTCCAGAGGAGGGACAGTGGTTTGGACATGTCCAGAGGAGGGACAGTGGTTTGGACATGTCCAGAGGAGGGACAGTGGGTATATACAGTATTGGCAAAGGATGTTTGGCTTGCAGCTGCCAGGAAAAAGACAAAGAAGAGATGTATGGATGCAGTTAAAGAGGACATGGAGGGAGTTGGAGTGAGGACAGAGTGAGGTGGAGGGTTAGACTTGCCCGTGGAGACCACTGAAGAGGGAACAACCAAAAGACGACCTGTTTTTAAACTCTTCTTTTTATATTCAGACATTTTCTCAGTTTAGACGATGGAAATTGATCAAGTTTTGATCTTTCCATTTTTTAAGTTGTGAACATTGGGAGTTGCGGTTGCTCGGTGGTCAACACCACAGTCTTGTGATCCCGAGGCTGCAGGTCCGAGCCCAGGTGGCCTCAGGAAAGGCATCTGGTGTAAAACTGTTTTTCGTTTGCTCCTGAAAAAAAGAGCTGCCCTCTGACAAAAAAAAAAGAAAAACATGTCGTGAATATTCCAAAAATTCTAGTGAAATTATCTACGTTTATCTACCGTAACTGAAAAATATTACGAGATCTTTTTAAAGTCTGGACTTCACCAGTCCACATTTACACACATTGTGTGTATTTATGAAAGACCTGGACTGTGATGGGGAAAACCCATTGTATGTCATCTGTTGGTTCAGACTCTCCTTTACTAATTTTAAAACTTGTGAAACGATAAAATGTTGTCGGGCTGAATGTCGGTCTGCACCTGGGGTGAATAACCTTTTTTTGAAAGTCCTCTGAGAGCCTGTGCATGTTTAATGCATGATCTATACAGTGCTACACTGTAAACTGATAAAACAAAAATCAGTTTATCAGTTATTTTTCTATTTATTTGTGTAAACGTGAGTTTCAGTTTATAGGTGTTCTTTCTTTTTTTGATCAGTTTCCAACTTTTAAAACTCAAAATAATACCTTCCAAAATGAGACATGAACAGTATGTAATATAAAATATTATTTTAAATTCTACATTACATTTTGGACTCAGGAAGAAAATATTTTTCTTTTGAGTATGAACAGATGTTTTGTGGAAAGCTTTAATGCAGTCGGAGTGAAATAAAGAGATGATGGTCATTATGATCTGACGACCGATGTCGTTTTTGACAAACACCTGTCAATTATCCTTATCTTGCGCTGTTGCCAGACCACTCGTGTTGTGTTCACTGACCCGGGCTCAGATATCTGCTTTACGATCAGTTTTTATCACAGAAATTACGTTGATTGTCTCACGGGCCACAAAAATGTGAAGTTAACTCTCAACGTGAACAGTATTTTGGAGAAAGGACAACAGTTTACTAATTTTGGTGGAGAAATAGTTTTAAATTGTTGTAGATCCAAAACATAAAAAGCCTCAAACACTAAACTTATACGTATATATACTGTATATATTTTTTTAAGGATTTGATTTGTTGTGTCTATGTTTGTTGTTTTCTTGAGTTTGGAAAGTTAATTTTAGTCTGTTCTCAGTTACAAAAGTGTAATTTCAGGAAATGTCCTTTTAAAAGGGGTCCCAAAAGACTGATCGAAGTTCTGAAAAATGATCCAGCTGTCAGTCGCTACAACAGATTCATAGAAGATTTGATCAAGTTGATCAATTCGTATGCAGATGATGTCACGTTATATTAGTTTGAAAATGTCTAATTTCCCTTTTGATTATTTTATCAACAAATATTTAGCAAAGTTTTATGAATCTTCATCTAAAAGTCTCCTTTCTGGTAGAAACCTGTAAAGTTTTTTTAGTGGTTTGTACCATGAAGTGAAAATAAAAAAAAGATTACAGCCAAATGTTTGTATTTTGTTTCATGTTACTCATTTTGAGAAGATTGTTTTTCATCTGCTTTGCTGTTAAACCTAAACATATTAAAAAGTAGGAACGTGTAATATTGGATTTTTGGCCGATAACAGATATCAATAATGATTTTTTCTTAGACCTACTTACAGAGACTACATAGCTTTCTCTGCTGTGGAATTAAAATACTATGTTATTCTTTTTCATTCAACCTTTATTTATACAGCTTGGTTCCCATTGAGCTTCAAGGACTCATTTACGAGAGAGACCTGTTATTCTGCATGGTCTTTGTCAGTTTGGCCTGCTACCAAATGCAGATGCCAAAAAGGGGGCTGAAAATGATGTAACACTACCGGTAGTTATTTTTGATAGAATGGTCGATGTTCGATATTTAATTTTATTGTTAATATTAGCCAATGCCTATACCATGCCGATAATATCGTGCATCCCCCAAAAAAAAGTATTACCAATGAATTTGCAGACGTCTGCATCGAACTGTTAAGCCCGCTGGCCAAAATGATACCGTTCTTAAACTGCAGCTGTGGGCCGCACAAAATCACTGCAAGGGCCGCCAATGGCCCTCGGGCCACACTTTGGTGAAGACTTGACCACTAAAACCCACTGGAAGCCAAACGTTGTGCAGAAAAACTAAACTAAACCACGGCATGAAGCAGTATTCTGGTCTGCTGTCAGGTCCTGCGGTTGAGGTGGATTTAGAATCGATTAGTCGAGTCCGCTGTCAGTGTATGGAAGCTCAGACTCTTGAGGCAGAGCTCATCTCGTTCGTGTCTTTGTGACTTTCGCCCCCTCAGGAGTCCATGGAGTCTCTGCACAAACGTTTGGAGCGCAGCCGGCAGATGCAGACCGTGCTGCGAGCGTTTGAAGCTCGGGATCGAAACCTTCTGGAGGACAACCTGTGGAGGGTGTCGTTCTGGTCGTGTGCCAGCGTGCTGGTGATGCTGTGTGTGGCCTTCACCCAGGTAAACAAAGCCCGTGACTACAGCGCAGCTTCACCTCTTCCTGTCGCACAGTTTGACCCTGATCTCTCGCTCTGTTTTCTCGCAGGTCTACACCGTACGCAAACTGTTCGAGGACAAGCGCAGGGTCTGCACATAGACGGATCATTTCAGTTTGAGACAGAATAGTTAGCGATAATAAGATTTTATTGAACCTTAAAAGGTAATAAGGTTAAGGGATTAAGGAAGTTGAAGATTGATTTAGTGCCTTCAACGTCAGCTGACACCACAAACCCAGTGAGGAAGCTCTTGTTGTAATTTACACTTCTGAAACTGACTGACGCTGGAATTTTTGTGTAAGGGAACATAAAGAGGTGGAAGGATCATGACGCCACGTCGCTGGTTTTACGTACATTGTACGTAAAACGATGTGCAATAGTTTGTTTTTGTGGTTTTAACGGCTAAAGACGCTGCCATTTTAGCTGGGATTGAAACAGTCATTTCTAACGGGTACTGATGTTTTTATGTGTCAGTAAAATTCTTCTGACATTCGTTGTTTTTGGACAAACGACGATTTAAGAAAACATGTCTTTCGTCTGTGAACATTGTGAGTTATGAGATTTCATTGTGAAGTGCTTTAGCTAAGACAGTTTTCTGATAATAATAATGAATTCAATTTATAATGCACTTTTCATTAATAAAAATCTCAAAGTGCTAATGATGATGATGTACGCTCGAGCGCTGACATGTTGATTCTGTCCAGTTTGTTTTCATAATCTGTAAGATAAAAAAAATCAGGTTTTCATGGGAATTATTCATAATAAATGTTTTTTTTTCTTTGTAGTTGGAATTATTCATAATAAATGTTTTTTTCTTTGTAATTTGTTTTAAACAAAGTTCTTGGAAGAAAGTTTGTTTTGAAGAATTAGAGCCGTTATCAAAAAATGATTGAAATGTTACAAAACTTTTGACTTTTTTTTTTTTAACGCCAGATTTAGGGAAAAATTTACCGTGTTTTTGGACTATAAGTCGCAATATCAATGAACAAGTCTGTTTTCATGCATACGGCATGGCACATACAAACATAAGCCAAACTTTATTAAACTCTTTCACAAGAACCACATAAAATCAGTTCGAGGTCCGTAAGCACAACCAGAATTAATAATTAATACATAAGGCGCACCTGTTTATAAGACTCATTGTCAATTTTTGAAAAAATTAAAGGATTTTAAATGCACCTTATAGTCTAAACCTTTTTTGTGTGTGTTAGGCTCTGTGTAATGGCAAACACCCTTTTATAGAAAAAAAAAAAAAAGTTCAGTTCCTTAACTCAAGGGTTCCCAAACTTTTCCATGCCACGGCCCCTTCAAACAGCATTCTGGCTGAGGTACCCCTCGCAAACCCACAAACAATGATATGTAAAGAAACATCAGCTTTTAGAATGTTTTAAAATGTTATTCACTATATTCAATTATTTATTACAGCTGCTCAGCATAAAAATATTGACATGTTTTAAACACTGTATTCTATTCCCACTGGAAAGAAACAACTTTTCAACTAACTGTTGACCAGAAGAACAAAACAAAATAAATCTAACTTCTCTTTCAAGCGTGTTTATCTGGAAATGACAGCTACAGATTGCCCTAGTGGGCAATTTTTTATTACCATTTTTTAATTTTTGCTTTAAAAAAATCATTCCCTCCAGCTTTCTGGGGCCACCTAGCGCCCCCTGGTGGCCCCCTAGGGGGCTGCAGCCCCCACTTTGAAAAACTGGTTTACAAAACCAATGCCTGAACATGATTTATCACAGATTTTGCTTTTTGTTTAATTTGAGGTTTGACACACTGTCTACATAAAGATTAGAATCCAAAGAGTTTTATTCACTGACACAAAGACAAACATTTATCCAACATATATATCATGATTAAAACACTAAACTCTGTGATTTATTCTTTAAACGTTACAAAGGGCCAGTACCTTCAGTTTACAGTGTGACGTGACTTCAACACACTGCTTGAGTTACATTTCACACACGTGCACTGAACGTTTTAACAAGAACTTTTCTATTTGAAGCTCCTCCAGTATAGAGTCTTGTTGGTTGAGCTGCTGTGAAGCTACATGAGGTTTCCCATCATCACCACTGGTTTGGACAAGAAGGAACCAGTGGAGGTCGTCTGTGAGAAAGGACCACAAACATAATTTTTTCCAGTTTCTGATTCTGTGGAAAACTTATTTCAAAAGAACAAAAAGACTTCCCGTCAACAGTACAAAATACACCCATCAATAAATGGTCGGATTAATCAAAATACAAAAACCTGAATTCCCTCAAACAGTCCAGAATGTTAAATATACATGCAATTGTAGTGGGGTGAAAGGTCAAGTTCACTGATAATTGTGATGTTCATGGTGTAAAGCAGGGCTGTTTAAATTGCTCAGGGGGCCACAGTTACTGAAAGCCAAGAGCTCAGGGGCTGGACATCCAGCAGTTATTCTCATTAAGTTTGTTTTACGGTTTAAAATGTAGTTTTGTTGAAAAATAAACCCATCGGTGGGCCTGATTTGGCCCCCGGGCCGCCAGTTGAATGGCCCTGGTACAGGGAACCCCCGACCTACGAACGAGTTTGGGACCTAAGAACCGTTCGCAGCTCGATCCGTTCGTAGGTAGGGGGTGAAAATTATATTTAAAAAAAAAAATTATTCATTCATTCATTCATTCAACCTTTATTTATCATGCTAACGGAGCGCGCGCACACATTTAAGCATGTAAAGTAGTGTACTGTAATGTTAAACATTGCTATTCACATTTACAGAATAAATAAAAATATATTTTCTTACTTTGAGATGGTCAAAGCCGACATAGGTTGCCATGCGTTGATTGTTTTCGGGCCAAGCAGCGCGGGGGCCGGCAAGCCACCGCAGCTGCTCCAGACCTGTGTTAGCTAGCTGGCTAGCTTCTGCTAGCCAAGCCATGAGCTAGTGTTGGAGCGGCGGCGCGATCAATCTGCAGCTGCTGCTCCAGCCGCTGCTCCAGCCTGAGACGTCCACAGAGCTATTCCAGCTAGTAATTAATCCACATGATGCGATCCTGGTCACCAGTGTTCAAAAGGCCGGCTCCCGTGTTAGCTCCAGTGTTAGCTCTGGAGCTAGCCAGGCCGGAGGTGTAGCCAGGCCGGCCGGAGGTGTTCGCACGGCGGCCTGGCACGATCGGCGATAAATCCGCTGCTGCTTGAGACATCCACAAAGTTCACAGAGACGTTTCCAGCTAGTAATTAATCCATATGAAGCCATCCTGGTCACCAGTCTTCGTCCGGCTCTCGGCAGCTAACCTAAGATGGCGTCCGGTGTTCTACATTAATTTGTGACCGGAGACCCCAGTGACTGAACCTAAAATAGCGTCCGGTGTTCTACATTAATTTGTGACCGTGTAAACTGAAGACCTACTTCCTGTTGCCCAAAATTGCTCAAAAATTGCTCAAAAATGATCAGAAATGATCTTTTTTATCATAATTATTATTTATAAAGCCTTTAAAACAACCAGAGCTGCAACAAAGTGATGTACACATGAAATTAAGAACATTTAAACACAAAAAAAAAAAAAAATTTTTTTTTTTTTTTTTTAATTCATATTTTTATTAAATATGATATGTTCGTAGGTCCCGTGGTTCGCAGGTCGATGGGGTCGTAGGTCGGGGGTTACCTGTATAAATCCTCAAACCGTTCAGTTAAACATGAAAGTGCAGCTATCGAGTGTGAAGAACATGCTGATCCAAACCACTCTGATCAGTCGTAGACTTCACAAGTACCACTCAAGATTTCAGTGGTGGAAATGGCCTTTATAAAAATAAGACCCAGTATGGAGCCTTAGGCTAATGATGTTTTTGATCCTAAACGTGTGGCCAACTGGACAAACAACTTTGTTGTGGACTGTTAATGTTATGGATGGACAGATGGGACAATCTAGGTCAGGTCTGCAACGTTTTGAGTCATTTTTGCCACGTTGCTTACTACGGTAATTACCGGTAAGATGTCTCCAGAGCCGCAAAACTCTGTGTCCTGTCAACTGGTGGCCCATGGGCCACAGAGATTGTTGGAGATGGTTTTTCTAGCCAGTGGGGTGAAATTATAAAACGAAAAATGCCTATCAACATTGATATTTTAATATAAAAGAAAAGACCAGATTCATATTAACAATGAAATATATACTTTAACAATTTTATAAAAATTGAAACGCTGAACTCTGCAGGCCTGTGCGAGTTCTCAGAACGTTTCTGCACCAAAAAATCCTGTGACCTGACTGAAAATTGTTACTGGGTAAATCTAAATACGTTTATTTACTTTGTTTTTCGTGCTTTATTCTTAGTGTTATCAGAGTTATTCCTTCTCAGCAGCTTGTCTTAAAGATATTCTGGTGGTTTTGAGAAAGACCACGCTGTGAGACTGGAAGTCGACTTGCTAACAAACTGCTAGCATGATGTATTCCACGTTGCGTTTGTGCTATCCTTCACATATTTGAAAATGACAGGAAATCGGATAAAACTGTTTTCATTGTTGGTAATAATTTAAATAAAATTCAGTTTGATGTTAGTTTTGGTCAAAGCCCGAACGAGCCGCTGCAGAGGGACCAAAAAGCCACATGTAGCTCCAGAGCCGCAGGTTGCAGACCCCTGGTCTAGTGGGGAAAAGATTTGACACGTCCATGTTACTCTGTCGATCTGGACCGCAGACAAGGTTTTAACAAAGGGGTCGCCTGTGACCTCACCCTTTGACCCAATGACCTTGAAATTCACAGGCATCAACCTTGACCTATGAGGTGTCCAGTTTGACATTTCTGTGTTAAAGGGTTATTTTAAGGTCCGAAATCATCAACTTCCACCCAATATACAGAAAATGTTTTGTGACAGAGAGGGGGGTTATAATTTAAGAGGTGAAGGACATTTTAAAAAACAATGTATTAGAACAACCAGGAAGAGTTTTTATTTGTGGGTGTGTGGAGTAAATGTATGGAATGGATTGAATGATGAATTTAAAATAAAGTACAAATATAAACCAGCTTTAAAAACGATTTAAAAAGGAGCTTATTGCAAAATATGTTCTATGAGAGTTTTAAATTCTATAAATGCTATTGATGATGTAGTGTTTAAATAATTGTATATCTTTAAACATCATGTAAAGTGGAAACAAGTTGTCTCGTTTTGATATTTTGACAGTTAATTGATTATAAATTGATGAGTATGAAAGGGGCAGGACATTATAAGATACTGTATCTTCTACCTGCTCCTTTTCGAACGGAAAACATAAAATTTGCATGTCACTTGGGCGTAGTTATTTGTTTTAACTTTTATTTTTTTTGTTGTGTTATCCTATTTTATTTCTTTTTTGATTGTCTTTTCAAAATAAATAAATAAATAAAATAAATCATAAGAGCTTGGACAAGATATTGTCCACTGGCAGACAGCGCCGTAACTCCATCTTGGGACAGGTCTGTCTGGAACAGCCTTAAAGCAACTAAACAGACCATAGTGTGCTGCAAGCAGCGACTAGTTGCCATGGTGACCACCGCTTCATCGTAGAATGAGGACAGTGATGCTGAGCTGCATACAAAGCAGAGAAACATTTGTGTTCTGCTCAGCTGCTCTCGTACTTGTATCAGGCAGATGTTGAGGTTTTGACCTGAAGTGAAACTCTTTACACCGCTGGACGTCTGCACAACAGAAAGGACGGCTGCACCGCAGGTACGTTTGTGCACAGAAAACAACAAAAAAGCACGCCGCAAGAAAACTCACCAGGATCTTTTTTTATTCACTTCATCTCTTGAAAGAAGCATTATTTCCTCTTTTTTAAATCCTAATTATGGTTTAAATTCTGATGAGAGTTTACAGAGTATTTTAAAGTAACTTGCGGGTGTTCTTACATCAACAACTTGAAGTCAGCACGATTCCTCAGCATTCTGACTTCTTGGTCCATAAAAATAACACAATAAACTTCATCCTTACAGTAAAAATACTGTAAAGAAAAAAAAAAACACTTACCGGTACTTGGCAAACAGACGGAAGTAAATAAATCTCACAAATGAATTTAATTTCAAGAAGCCTGCTTGAAGCTAAGAAATCTAATTTTATGAAAAAGTCAAACATAGAAGTGCTTGGGGTTTAAAGTTCCTTAGCCTGGTTGAAACCATACCCTGTGCTTCACTTCGCTTCACACAAGGGTCTGGAATTTTCCCATTGAAAACCGTTTCTTGCTGGAGGCGTTGGCCTCTGATTAGGAACAAAACCATTGGATAATTTGAACAGGGAAACCATTCTGCTCCCTCCCCTCAGCCACCCCCCTCTGCTGAAGTTCAGCAGCTGAACTTGACTGACAACTGCTCCGCCCCCTCTGCAGCGTTTCTCTTGCTGCGCAAATTCTGTGTTTATATCATATGTTATAAAACGTTTTAATACAATAAAATCAAACCATGGATCGCTGGTCCAGCTCACCAAAACACCAGAAAATCTGATGGGACTCGCTCAGCAACTAAAACCCGAGTTTATTTCTCGTGACAACCTGAGGCATTTCCGTGTTCATTTTACAGCAACGAATTGAGCCTGCTGTCTCTCTCATTTTACTCAGCAGGAGGGTGGAGGAGAAGGAGCGATTACTTAACTTTTGGGGGAAAAAACCAAAAGAAAACTCCAGATAAGGGATTAAGAAGGGGAAATTAATAAATTTGTGTCACATATCTGCATCGCTTTGCATCTTTTGAATGAGAACATGCCGCTGCTCGCTGACTGAGCGCTGGCAGAGCCTTTTATAGGGCTCTGCGCGCTGGGACAGGTGGGGGCGTGGGTTAGGGTCCAAAACTCCGCCCCTTCTGTTCTCTGATTGGTCCGAACAAAAATCTACTGGACAAATCCTTGTGGGCGGGTAAAGTCCCAGACTGTGCAGTGAAGGGAAATGAGAATTGAGCGGAGCTGTGCAGGAAGGCGAGGGCCAGGCTAAAAGTTCCTCATAAAACATCAGAAACTCGGATATTACTAATTTATATTACACAATATAAAATACAAATCATACAGTTTAAAGCCCCCAGAAACCATCTTGGCTACAGCAAACTGGTTGGTCCACTTAAGTTGTTTACTTGGTGGGGTAGCTTCAGTTTGCTTTGGACTGCTCTGACTGACGAAGCCCTCTGGAGTGAGGGTGAAACGTTTCTACTAAAAAGAAATTGTCCAGATGAACTGATTGAGAATGAGCGGATACAGTTTAAAGGTTTTGAAGATGACTGAAAGTTTTTTTTTTTTAACAAGATTTATCAAACGTATTTCAAATTTATACTAAACCCATCATATTTTTAAAAAAGAGGTTGAATTTACATCCAACACGTCATGAAATCGCAGACTGAAGGAGAATCGTTTTACCGATGCAGTAGTCAGAAATTCAAACGGAGTAAATGGAGTTACTGGTATTTTTGCTTGAACGTGTAACCAGAGTGTGAGCGGGCCGGTCAGACCAGGTGCTTCTAGTCGAGCAGCGAGGGCTCTGAAGGACGAACGACGGTGGGTCTGTTGGGTGCAGCCGGGGGTCTTCTGCTGCAGGAAGACGACAGAGAGGAGGTGGGGGAGAGGGGGGAGGAGGAGGAGACGTGGAATATTGTCATTTAGTCACACATCAAAACCCAGAATGTAAAGAACAATCCTCCAGCTCTGAACAGACGATCTAATGTGACAGAACCGCTGTCACAACGTGTTGCATGATGGGACTCGCAGTTTCCTGTGCTTGTTACCATGGTAACCAGGTCACCTTTTGTTTGGTTGTAGAAGGGGAAAAAATATAGCAAGGGAAAGGGGACTTTAGACGGGAAGAAAAACACTTTTAATCACAAGAAGCAAGAAAATTAAAACTCCATCAGATTTTAAAATAATTTTAATTTTGACTCGAGTGGAGGATTTTTGTGTGAGCTTAAAAGTTACACATCTAAAGAAGCTTACATACAGCTTCAAAGTGGTTTAGTTAGCAGAAATATGATGTTACACAGTTTCAAGTCTTCTGTTTTTGGTCCAATTATTAAAAGAAATCTGCAATAAATTATTAAAAGATATATTTAACTGTGTTTTAATGGTAATATTCATCACAATCAGGACTTTTTAGCACCTGCTGCTGAAGGCAATACTGTTCGTGTTGTTTGTGTTAACTTGTTTGTAGCGTAACTAAATATCTGAATGGATACAGTATTACTGAAACTCATAAAGTGGCTCTTCATCCACGACTGATATAAAATGACTGCTGAGCTAACCGACCACTGAAAACACATAAATGGTTATACATGTCAATACTGAGCCAGAATGTGATGCAGTAATAGCTGAGAGTGTGAATTTTGTGTCAAATTGCACATTTGTTTATTTTCAAGATTTATCTAAAAGGCTTTAACTTCAATATGTCTCAACAGAAGGAGATCTCAGTTTAAAACTCTGCCATGAAAGGCAACAAACATTAAGCGTTTCTTCAAGAAATGCTAGGTTTACAATTTTTGTTGTTTGTATTAAACACAGATTGTTACAAAGTCATCAAAAATAAAAATAAATCTTAAGGTTCATACTGGTTTTCTTGCAAGAGAACCCATTTCCAGAGCAGGCAACATCATCAAAGCAAGTAAACAAAATAGTAAACAAACCATCAAATTTCAAGTTACGCGTCATCAACTTCCTGTTTGTTATACAGTACTAAAGGTGTGTGTGTGTTTGTTTCAGGTTACATTGTGGGGACCAACTGCCTGGTCCCCATAAGGATAAGTCTCGTAGGGGGGGTTAGGGTTAGGTGTACTAGTAATGGTTAGGTTTAAGGTCAGGGTTAGGCCGTAGAAATTAATGAAAAATGAATGGAAGTTGATGCAAAGTCCCCACAAAGTCAGAATTACAAGAACGTGTGTGTGTGTGTGTGTACCTGGGAATTCCTGGCGGCAGAGCGGGAGGCACGCGACCTGGCCTGGATGGAACAAGCGGCACCGAAGAGTTGGTATCGCCTGCGTAGGCCGACGGAGGGCCCGGCCGAGAGGGAACGGGTGGAGCTCCGAATGCTGGAGAGGGGTTGAGAGGTGGAGGTGGACCGGGGGTGGGGCCCCTCGCTGCTGGGGGTCTGTTGGGAGGGGCTGCCGTGGATGTGACTGGACGAGCCGCCGAGGGAGGACTGTGACAAAAAGACCAAATGTTACAGAATCATTTTCTCACGCCCGTCAACAAACAACCACACAGCGATCTATAGCAGTGGCCCGGACAAGCAAAGACCTTGGATAACGTTTGACCTTGATTTGTGACCTTGACCCTGAAGCTTGGGTGATGACAAATGTAAGAACACTCCCGTCTAGTGAAGATGCATGTGTATGAAGTTTTGTTTAATTATCTTGAGTGGACCAGAAGTTATGGGCATAAAAACGCTAAAATAATCAGATTAAAATAATCTACTGTTTATGTTGAGGAGATTTTCCTCACAATTCGAAAATTATAAATAAATAAAAAAATGCATAATTTGGATTTAGTTTTGGTTTTTAATGTCAAAATATATTTTAGATAAAATTAATAAAAACTCAGACTAGTACTATCATTACAGTCCTTAAACTCGGAGCTCTACCTGCTTAAACAAACAAACAAACAGGCAGCTCTACATGTTAGTGCAGCTAGTTTCACATGATCAGTTATTAAATGACCTCTGGTGGACATTTGTATAAACTAAGTTTTTGAACAGACAGAAGGCAGCAAAAACAACAACAATTTTAAACTTAATATAAAGTAATAATATTTACATTAAACATTAAAGGGGACCACACATGCAAAATTCACTTTTTAATGTTTTTTTACTAAACTTTGGGTATTTACTTCATAAAAAAACAGTCCTTGTGCCAAAAAAATGCACCCAGTGGTTTATTTACTCTAAGTAGATTTATTTATTTTTGATAAATACACCAGGATTCACACTTCCTGCATTTATTGACGTCACAAGCCGCCAGCCAATCAGATCAAACCTGAGTCCAGCCCCTCACCTAGCAACCCCTGGTTAGGCTCAACCCACTTCTGTATTAAACACATGACTGTTGTTTTTCATGATTTCATCTCATCTTTTGTTTATATGTTCTTAATTTCATGTGTACAGCACTTTGTTGCAGCTGTGTTTTTTTAAATGGCTTTATAAATAAAGTATAATTGTTATTTTTATGTTTTAGTTCAATTTTTAGTGTATTTGCGATCGCTGCCAACGCGCAGCCGGCAAAAATTAAACGAGCGGACCACAGGCGGAAGGACCGGGTTCGACGGGACCCTCTTCCGGCGCGATGGAGCGGAGCTTCAACTGTACAGCCTTGCAGCAGCCTCGCAGCAGGCTCGCAGCAAGAGGACCTTCTCCTTACAGATTAATTTACGGGAGACACTTGGTGAACTTTGTGTTGTCTTCACTGGAACAGCGATAACTCCCAAAATCTCCGCGTGCTTCACGAGCGGAGCTGGCGAAAACCGGAAGAGGAACAAGCTAACATTAGCTTCGGATTCGGGTGGTCTAATGCTAAAAGGAGCAGCAAACTGCGGCGCGCTCAGACGGGTTTCGGTAAGTTATCTTAAGCTAACACTAACAGTAAGTCAAATGAGTAATAAAAAAAGAGCTAATTTTAAAACAACAACACATTACAGATACTGGCTGTTACAGAGGGCGTGAACAGATCGTTGAAGGGCGTGGACTTCAAGAAACCGGTCGTTCAAAACGAAAGTTAAAAATGGCAGAATTAAAAAGGGTATAATTGATTATCTAATAATTATTTTGTGCATTAAATTGAAGGAATAGGGTCTAGATAGCACACAGAAATAACATAAAATTTAAAAAAATGCATCTGAGGTCCCCTTTAAGTTTGTTTAAACCTTTTCTTTACTCGAGAATCGTTTGCATCACCTGATAGAGATGTTCTTTAAACATTTTGAACTTTTCAATATGTTTTATTCGTTTGAATAACTTTCCTCACCTCACGTCTTTGGCCATCCAGGTGTCGTCTACGGGTGGGGGTACGGGAGTAGAAATGGTGGTGGTGCTGATGTCTCCGATGATGACGAGCGCCTCCTTCAGAGCGTGGTACATCCTCAGCATCTCGTCTCTCCTCTGAGCCTTCTCCGCCGACTCCTCCATCAAACTGCCCTGGTCTCCGGCTGAGTACAGGTAGGCCAGCAGCTCCGAGTGGATGAAGTCCTTCGTCTGAAAGAGGAGAAACAAAAATGAAACATTTTGAAGTTCAGAGAAAATACCAACATCTCATCTTTAAATCGGATTAAAACTCGTTTAATCCAGTACATGCTTCTGACCTTTGACTGGCTCAAAATCACCTGTTTATTTTCTAACCATGTTAGATCACATCCTGCAACTAGACAAATTTAATTTCCTGCAAAAATGCAGTGGATGCTTATTGCAGAACTTGCTGAAAACCAGCTGAAATTAGCTTAAAAACATGCTGAAATGTAGCTGAAAATAACTACAAATAATTGTTTTTAAGTGTTAATCTTAAAAGCCTTGCTGTGCGCTCCTGTGGCAGACATTTGCAGCAGAGCTAAACGTAGGTGTGACCTATACACCAGTGCGACCTATCTAGGGATTTTTCCAATCTATTGGTGATAATTGGACAATGCGACCTATACACAGGTGCGACCTATACACCAGAAAATACTGTAGCCTAAATTAGCAGAAAACCGAAATTAGCCAAGAAAAAGCTGAAATTAGCAACAAAACAGGAAAAAAAGCTGAAAAGGCAGAAAGAAGCTTAAACTACCAGAAGGAAGTGGAAAGAACTGTAAAAAAAAATTAAAAATGAAGAAAAAAATGTGGAATTAGTTGAAAAAGGGCAAATTAGCATCAAAACAGCTAAATAGTAGCTGAAACAGCAGAAAATGCTGAAATTAGAAGAAAAGAGCATAACAAGCTGAAATTGGCATAAGAAGAAAATCTTGAATTAATCAGAAAACAGTTGAAATTACCTAAAGTAGCTGAAAAGTTAGAACGAGTTTAAATTAGCAGAAGAAATACAGTAACATGTTTGCGCAATAGACAGAAAGAAGCAGAAACGAGCACAAAGAAGTGGAAGTTATCTGAAAAAAGCTGAAATTAGCAAACAAGCAGCTGAAAAGCAGCTAAAAAAAGCAGCAAGAAGCTTAAATTACCAAAGGAAGTGGAGAGAGCACATTTTTGCTGAATTAGGCTGAAAAAAGTTGAAATCAGTGCAAAAAATATGGAATTAGCCAAAAAAGCTACAATTTGCATAAAAACAACTAAATAGTAGCTGACATAGCAGAAAAAGCTGAAACTTGTAGAAATAAGCTGAAATTAATAAGCTGAAAATAGCAGAAAGAAGTTAAAAAGCACAAAAATGTTGTTAGCAGAAAGAAGCTGAAAGGATCACAAAACAGCTAAAAAAACAGCTGAAAGTAGCTGAACAACGTTTTAATTTGCACAAGGAAGCTGAAAGAAGCTGAAGCAGAACAAAATGTGAAAGTAGCAGTAAAAGTTTGTAAACAGATCTAAAGATTTGAAGGATGGAAATGTGCTCAATTCATTTTCTATGAGGGGAAAAAATGGCAGAAAAGGCAAAATATTTAAAAAAGCTAAAGTTACACCATAACCAAAAGTCATAGCAGGATTGTCCTGAAAGAGCCGAACGTTTTGATTTATGATTTGTAGAAATAGTTTGAAAACTGAGGGATGAAAATCGCGCCAAAAAACGTACGGAAGAAAAATGGATCACAACAGTGTGTATGCTTCATAAACTTTCACACTATTACAGAACTACATTAACACTTACCACACTTTAAATTTACAGTACAGGTAGTCCTCGACTTACGACGCCCTCGACTTACGACATATTTTTTTTATTTTAAATAAATAAATACATGTACAGTACTGTACAGTTACCAAGCACTTAGCCTATCCTAACACAGTTTTTAAAGACGAAGGAGTGAGTTGAATTGTCTCCCGCCTCCCTAGCAGGCTCCATTCACATAAAGGGAGACAATTCAACTCACTCCTTCATCTTTAAAAACTGTGTTAGGATAGGCTAAGTGCTTGGTAACTGTACAGTACTGTACATTTATTATTATTATTATTTAAATATATATACATATACTGTACAGTATATGTTTTTTTTTGTATGTACTCCGACTTACGGCAATTTCGTGTTACGAACGGTGCATAGGAACGGAACTCGTTCTTAAGTCGGGGACTACCTGTAAATCTTTTTTAAGCTCACTTAAAATCTCTGCTCACTAGAAAGTTAAATCTAAAGCTGTTTTATAAAATCCACCATTCTAGTGCTGGGCTGAGCATAAAGTAAGTTTGATGCTGCTCTAAAACAAAATATCTAAAATACAAACAGTACGTTGTTGATCATGAGGTGCATGATGGTCTTGGGCATCAAGTCCCTGATGGACTTGTTGACGATGCCGATGTACGAGTCCACTAGGTTCCGGATGGTCTCCACCTGCCGCTCCAGCTGTGGATCCATGGACACTGTGTCACCAGAATTTATTGTATCCTCGTTTTCAGGCTGGAGGCGGTTGGATCATGGAGAGGCAGAGAGAAGACGGAGACAGAAACAGATGTCGAGTCAAATTTATTTTATTTATAAAGCACATTTAAAAACAGCAGCTGTTACCAAAGTGCTTAACAATAAAAAAAAACTGTTGTAATGAAGGCATGGACTATTTTTTAAGGTCAGATCTGGTCAACATGTGATCGTTTAAAAATTGAAGCGATTCATGCCTTAAAAGTGTGGCTGACATGATTTTTTTACTATGCATAAAATTGCTCAAAATATATATCTTTTATCATTTAAATTTGTTTGTTTTTGCAAACAAAATGATTAATCAATTTAATTTTGCTTTAAAAGTGATTTTAAACTTTGCGCCGTGTTTATTCACGGGAAATCCGATTACACGCAAATGCAACATCTGTGACGTAGTATCGGGCAGAAGCAGTCTGCGTCTTTCTGGAGATCGCCTGCCTCGGAGCCCCCTCGCTTCCTGAAAAGGTAAAACTCAAATAAATACGGGTGCAGACCTAAATTATAACCTGCTGTTTCTTGTTCATCTAACTTTCTGCTTCCCAAACTGAAGACAAATAGCTCAAATCTTCACTTAGATTGCTAAATTCGTCGGGTTATAAATTGTCCGCTATTAAAGAAACCAGAGCCCTCTGCCCGATTTTACGTCACAGATGTTGCATTCGCGTGTAATCGGATTTCCCGTGAATAAACATGAAGCGAAGTTTAAAATCACTTTTAAAGCAAAATTTAATTGATTTATCATCAAGACATTTTAACAGACGGTGAATGGAGCTGGAGTTGTTGGGTTTTGATGGCAGATAAATTTGACAGTCGTCAGCATAACATGTGAAATGAGTTCATTCATCAAACAGAAACGTTCAGTTTTAACAAACCAGATGAAAATGCTTCGGCCTCACTGCAGTCCTGAGCTCTAACCATCGGTACTTACACTAATCCAACATGCCTGAAAATGTAAAACATCTGCTTTTTTTAAACAACAAAGTAAGAAATCTCTTGTGCACCTGGTCTTTCTCTGGGTAAACGCCAGCCCTGAGGAAGGAAGCCTTCCAGCTGTCGACGTCCTCCTGAGTGTCACAGGCCAGTTCAATCTGACGCAGGTCTTTGTACACGTTCCTGTGGAACACCCATCAACCAAATTAGTGGAACCAGAGGGAAAGTAGAACATTTCAGAGGACAATATGAAGGACGACAATGCAGCTACAGCCCTACATTTACACATAACTGTAATAATCTAAGAAAAAATAAATGGATGTATGAACTGTAGAAGAAGGGTTAAAATAATCAAGTTTTTTTTAAATGGTAAAGCCAGTGGCTCCTTGTAGTTGCTATAGTAACCGCACACTTGGCTCTCACTCCCTGACCTTCTAGGTAAAAACTAAAAGGCATCAAAATAGTTTGCACATGTAAAGTTCAGCTTTCTGTGACCTGTTTCAAGACAAAAAGCTTCAAACCGGATTGTAAAAATGTCGCTTCTGCACGGCCGCCCGTAATGAGACGTTTTAGAAGATCAACACATCCGCACCTCTGTTCTGTGTTGAAGATGGCGAAGACGTGTTTGCTGGACATGAAACCTTTTTCCACGTCTCTCAGCTTCAAGTTGTCAAGAGGCAGCATGTACTTCTTCTCTTTTTCCTGAGAAAAGAGTCAGCTGTTAACTTTTAAATAAAACGCACGCGATTCATTCAACCTTTATTCACACAGAGAAATCCCACTGAGCATCAAAGACTCATTTACAAGTGAGACCCGTTTCAGTGAAGGACAGAACGAGCAACTTTGTGATAAAGTTGCCAAAACTTCCCAACAGAGTAAAAGTGAAAACGTGACATACGGTTTCACCTTTACTGTACTTTTAAACAGACTCACCTCCTCATCTTTGTACCAGGAGAGCGCCTCGGCCGTCAGGACGAACCAGTAATCCTTGGATCCCCCCTTCATGATGCTGATGTTGATGGTGAGCCAGCCTCTGCGGATGACCTGAACGATTCAGAAAAATCACACCTTCTTCTTTCGGCTTTTCCCTTTTCAGGGGTCGCCACAGCGAGTCATCCTCCTCCTCCTCACTCTGTCCTCTGCATCCTCTGTCCTCACTCCAACTACCTTCATGTCCTCTCTAACTGCATCCATATATCTCCTCTTTGGCCTTCCTCTTTGTCTTTTTCCTGGCAGCTGCATTTCTAACATCCTTCTACCAATATACCCACTGTCCCTCCTCTGGACATGTCCAAACCATCTCAGTCTGGCCTCCCTAACTTTATCTCCCAGTTGTTCAACATGTGCTGTACCTCTGATGATCTCATTCCTGATCTTATCCATCCTTGTCACTCCTAAGGAGAACCTCAGCATCTTCATTTCTGCCACTTCCAGTTCTTTCTCCTGTCTTTTTGTCAATGACACTGTCTCCAGACCATACAACATAGCTGGTCTCACCACTGTCTTGTAAACTTTTCCTTTGACCTTTGCTGACACCTTTTTGTCACAAATCACTCCTGAAACTTTTCTCCATCCACTCCATCCTGCCTGGACTCTCTTTTTCACCTCTTTACCACATTCCCCATTTTCCTGGACAGTGGACCCCAAGTACTTGAAGTCCTGCACCTTTGTGACCTCTGCTCCTTGTAGCCTCACTGTTCCACTGGCCTCCCTCTCATTCACACACATGTACTCTGTCTTACTACGGCTGACTTTCATTCCTCTTCTTTCAAGTGAATACCTCCACCTCTCCAAGTTCTCTTCCACCTGTTCCCTGTTCTCACCACAGATCACAATGTCATCTGCAAACATCATAGTCCATGGGGATTCCTGCCTGACCTCATCTGTTAGTCGGTCCATCACCAGAGCAAACAAGAAGGGGCTCAGAGCCGATCCTTGATGCAATCCCACCTCCACCTTGAAGCTATCTGTCACTCCTACAGCACATCTCACCACTGTCCTGCTGTCCTCATACATGTCCTGTACCAGTCTAACATACTTTTCTGCCACTCCAGATTTCCTCATGCAATACCACACCTCCTCTCTTGGCACCCTGTCATATGCTTTTTCTAAATCCACAAACACACAATGGAGTTCTTTCTGACCCTCTCTGTACTTCTCTATCAACATCCTCAAAGCAAAGATGGCATCTGTGGTGCTCTTTCTTGGCATGAAACCATACTGCTGCTCACAGATAGTCACCTCTTGTCTAAGCCTTCCTTCCACAACTCTCTCCCAGATCTTCATCGTGTGGCTCATCAACTTAATTCCCCTGTAGTTGCTACAACTCTGTACATCACCCTTGTTCTTAAAAATGGGAACCAGCACACTTCTTCTCCATTCTTCAGGCATTTTCTCACCCTCAAATATTCCATTAAATATTTGAGTCAAAAACCTCACTGCCACCTCTCCAAGACATTTCCAAACCTCCACTGGTATGTCATCAGGTCCTACTGCCTTCCCCTTCTTCATTCTTTTCAGAGCTTTCCGGACTTCACCCTCACTAATCTTTCCCACTTCCTGGTCCACAGTTTCTATGACCTCCACTCTTCTTTCTCTTTCATTCTCTTCATTCATTAGCTCCTCAAAGTAATCCTTCCATCTTCCCATCACACTCTCCTCACTTGTTAGAACATTCCCATTCCCATCTTTAATAAGCCTAACCTGCTGCACATCCTTTCCAGCCTGATCCCTCTGTCTTGCCAATCGGTACAAGTCCTTCTCGCCCTCTTTAGTGTCCAGTCTCCCATATAACTCATTGTACGCCCTCTGCTTTGCCTTAGCTACTTCCCTCTTTGCTCTATGTCCCATCTCCTTATATTCCTGTCTCCTCTCTTCAGTCCTCTCACTGTCATATTTCTTCTTGGCTAATCTCTTTCTTTGAATGGCGTCCTGCACTTCACTATTCCACCACCAGGTTTCCTTATCATCCATTCTCTGTCCAGATGACACACCAAGTACCTTCCTACCTGTCTCTCTAATTACTGTTGCTGTAGTAGCCCAGTCACTTGGAAGCTCTTTCTTACCACCCAGAGCCTTTAACAGCTCGTCTCTGAATTTCTCACAACATTCTTCCTTCTTTAGCTTCCACCATTTGGTCTTCTTCTCTGGTTTTACTCTTTTTCTCTTCTTCACAACAACAGTCATTCTACACACAACCACGCTCTCCCCTGCCACAACCTTACAGTCTCCAATCTCCCTCAGGTTTCCTCTTCTACACAGAATGTAGTCGACCTGTGTACTCCTTCCTCCACTCTTATAGGTCACTCTATGTTCCTCCCTCTTTTGGAAATAGGTATTGACTATAGCCATTTCCATTCTCTTGGCAAAATCCACCACCATCTGTCCTTCCTGGTTTCTTTCCTTGACACCAAACCTACCCATCACTTCCTCATCCCCTCTGTTTCCTTCACCAACATGTCCATTCAGGTCTGCTCCAATCACCACTCTTTCCTCCCTGGGAATACTCTCTATCACTTCATCCAAATCTTTCCAAAATTTATCTTTCTCCTCCCCATCACATCCAACCTGTGGAGCATAACCACTGACTATGTTTAGCATCAGACCTTCTACTTCTACCTTCAGGCACATCACCCTATCTGACACTCTCTTCACCTCTACTACATTCTTTGCCAACTCCTCCTTCAGGACCACCCCTACTCCATTTCTCTTTCTATCCACACCATGGTAAAACAGTTTGAACCCTGCTCCAATACTGCGAGCCTTGCTGCCCTTCCACTTGGTCTCTTGGACACATAAAACATCTACCTTTCTTCTCTGCATCATGTCAGCCAGCTCTCTACCTTTGCCTGTCATTGTCCCCACATTTAGAGTTGCAACCCTCAGTCCTACATTCTTCACTTTCCTCTTCTCCCTCTGTCTCCTGACATGTTTCCCTCCTCGGGGTCTTCGACTAACAGTAGTACAATTTCCGCCGGCACCCTGTTTGTCAACAGACCGATCCGGTATGGTTTCACTTTTATGAACTCGCATTATGGTTTTGGCAAAAGTGTTTTACATCGGATGCCATTCCTGACACAACCCTCACCATTTACCCGGGCTTGGGACCGGCACGAGATACACTGGCTTGTGCTCCCTATCACTCCTTTTTACTACGCACACTAAAGTAGGAGACACATACAGCAAGGAAACAAAAACATACTTTTATTTGAGTGGAATATTTGATTGTGACTCATGTTTGACAGGGACTCAATATTTTTGCTGTTGTTAATGTCACATTTCTCACAACCAGTCAAGCAAAACCCTCACTTCCCTCTTCTCCTTCAAATGGCATGGCGTGGTCCGACTGAACTTTGCTTCCCCCACCTACCTAAAGGGGAAGCGGGGCCACGGTGCTTACAAGAATCTATCCCTGCCCATTTCAGGGGAGGAAGAGGAGCTGAAGATCGGAAAATAATGAAGAAGGGAGGGGACAACACACAAATGTAAAGCTAACTAGATGGATTGCATTTCCTGTGAAAACGCAGTGAATGCTTATTCAAAGTCAAAAGTCAAAGTTTATTTATCATTTGTACCACATTACTGCGGAAGAACCTGCTGAAAAACTGCTGAAATTAGCTAAAACATGCTGAAATGTAGCTGAAATGGAAGACTAAGCCTACTTTAGCAGAAGAAAGAAGAACGTATATTTGCTGTACTACCGGTAGGTTTAAATAAGCAGAACTGAGCACAAAAATTAGGAAAATGGCTAGAAAAAAGCTGAAATTAGCAACAACAACAAAAACAACAACAAACAAATAGATTAAAAGTATCTGAAAATGCTTAAACTACCAGAGGGAAGCAGAAAGAGCTGAAATTAGCTCCAAAAATGTGGAACTAGCTGAAACTGATAAAAATGGCATAAACACAGCTAAATAGTAGCTGAAAGTCACTGGTTGACTTTAAAAGCAGCATAAAGACCTTTCTTTTTAAGCAAGCCTATTCTGCCTCCACATGATTTTATCTTTGATCTTAGCTGATATCATTATTGATTTTACTTGATTTTATCACTTGTTTTATTTTATTTATTTTTTAAGCAAGCCTAATCTGCATCCACATGATTTTATCTTTGATCTTAGTCGATATTATTATTGATTTTATTTGATTTTATCACTTGTTTTATTTTGATCTTTGCTTTGTTACACTTTGTAGCACTTTGAGATTTTTATTAATGAAAAGTGCATTATAAATGGAATTCATTATTATTATTATTATTATTATAAATAGCAGAAATTTTCTAAAATGACCTTAACAAGCTGAAGTCAGCACAAAGAAGTTAATTATGCTGAAAGTAGCAGAAATTACCACAAAAAACTAGAATTTTTCTGAGAATGGTTGAAATTGCGTAGCTAAAAAATGCTAAAAAGGTAGCTGAAAAGTTAAAACATTCTTAAATTAGCAGAAGAAAGCAGAAAGAACATGTTTGCCAAATAAAGCCAAACGAAGCAGAAATGAGCGCAAGAAAGTGGAATTATCTGGAGGGAAAAAAAAGCTGAAATAAAAAATAGAAAAAAGCTGAAAAGTGGCTAAAAAGATCAGAAAGAAGCTTCAGTTACCAGAAAGAAGTGGAGAGGGCACAATTTTTGCTGAATTAGACTGAAAAAAGTTTAAATGTGTGCTACAAATGTGGAATTAGCCAAAAAGCTACAATTAGCATCAAAGCAGTTAAATAGTAGCTGAAATAGCAGAAAAAAGCTGAAAGTTTCAGAAATAAGCTGAAAGGAGTATAACAAGCTGAAATTAGCAGAAAAAGTTAGAAGCACAAAAATTTTGTAGTTAGCAGAAGCAATCTAAAAGGAGCAAAAAAATAAAATTCAAATAAAAACAGCTGAAGAAACAGCAGAAAGTAGCTGAAAAAAGTTCACATTTGTACAGGGAAGCTGAAAGAAGTCGAACTGTAACAAAATGTGAAAGGAGCAGTAAAAAGTTGTAAACAGATCTAAAGATTTGAAGGATGTAAAATGAGCTCAATTCATTTTCTAAGAGATTAAAAAGTGGCAGAAAAGGCTAAATGTTTCAAAAAGCTAAAGTTGCACCAATACAAAAAGTCATAGCAGGATTGTCCTGAAAGAGCTGAACGTTTTGATTTATGATTTGTTGAAATAGCACAAAAATTGTGGAACGAGAAAGATGCTGAAAAACATATAAATGGATCACAACAGTGTGGATGCTTCATGAACGTTCACACTGTAAATATGGGCGAGACGGGATGAGACAACAGTGTAAAACTGCGTGCAGTGGTGTGAGGACAGCAAACACTTTATTCACCTGGTTGGGCATGACTCTTTTCTTGGTGGCGTTGGCAGCGGTTCTTTGCTGAGCACTGCAGGAGACAAGTTCAATAAAGTTACAATAAACTCTGATTTGAGTCATAAAGAGGCTGTTCAGGAGGAAAGCCTTTACGATCTGCATGCTGTAAAGATAATAAACTGTTTCACTGAAGTGTTTCCTCCTCGTACTGCAGTGAAATATCTTTAATCTTTACCAAACGTGGAATATTTTATTTTGCTGCACCCATAAATATCAGATCACTGATTAGTAAACAGTAGCTTAGATTAGAAAATCCCCCCTCAGTTGAAAATTAGACTTTTGTTCTGGTTTAGTGGCAACAAGACATAAAGTTAATCCTAAGAAACTTTTCAGAGTTGGTTGGATTTCTCTTAACCTTTGATTTATTTTGTTTTTCAGCTAAAACATGTTTCTAATCACCCACAAATTTTGGTTAGTTTGCGAATAGATAATTGCTGAGACAGTGTACAATTATCTTTATAGATTATTAATTACAATCTAATCTACATTTGTTGTGTTTAAGTTGGGTTTTGTTTTAGCACAGAAAAGATTTACAGTTTAACAAAAAAAATGAAAATCATCTGTGCAAAGCTTCAAGAGACAGAGGTTTCAGACATTTAGAGAAACAAAACGAAGATGGAAAATTTAAAAAGTATCATGTCTGGAAACTGAAGAGGTTTCAGATGTGTGCTGCAGTTCACTATTTGTCCACTAGAGAGCAGTAAAGAGCTTTCACCCTAAACATACAACCATTTCCTTATAAAAGAAGATGTTAAAAATGTAAGTATCATTAAAAAATATATAATAAAAAAAAATTTTTTTTTTAAATTCTATAATCCAAAAGTTATTTCTTCAAAGAACAAGCCAAGTAAAAATAATTATATTTGTCAAATTTTACAAACACTGATGTTTTATACTTGAACAACAAGTAATGCAGTTAGAACTTATCTTTATGTATATAACCTTTTAAAGAATTTTACGATACATTTTCAAGATTTATAAGAAGCAAAAAATAAATAAATAAATTTAAAACGTTGAAATAGCAACACAAAATGAACAGTGGCATTTGTTTAAATCGCAATATAACTTTGGGACTGGAGCGGTTTTAGGATGGAAGCAGGCCACTTTGGTTCTGGCCCTACTCAGACTAGATGTTTGCTCATCAGTCTGGTCAGAGTTCAACTGTAGCTTTCCAAAACTGACACGATTCAAGAAGCTATCTAGAACAGGTAAGATAATAATTGATAATAAATTATTATTAAAAATTTAAACCTATTGAAGTGGGTTTCTGTAGAAAGATTATTATTAATAATCTTTCCACAGAAACCCACTTCAATAGGTTCAAATTATTATTTTAATAGATCATGAGTCCAGCTGGTTACAGATGTTGAACTTTTTATACATTTCTTCTTGTTTGAATGATCTTCAATGATCTTACTTGGCAAACCCAATGAAGTCCTCGTGGTTAGTGTTGATGTAGGAAAGCTCAATGTCAATCAACAGCAGCACCTGAGAAACAAAACCTCTTAAATTATTCACACACACACACAAGAGAAACTGCATCTCTTCTTGTTACGAACACACACACACACCTGATCTTTAGTCTTGCTGTCTCTTTCTCTGATGTGGGTGGTGACAATCCTCTCCGTCTCTTCTCTCAGTCGCGGGTACGAGTCCAGCTGCAGACACCAACACACACACACACTGCTGCAGACTGATGGGAATAACTACAAGCTGCACACCTACTGATGTCAGGGTGGAGCACCAACACCAGAACAATGGCAGGCGATGTCCAGTTCAGACACAAACACGAGGCCCGACCTTGGCATGCACCGAGCTCCCTATCAGCTTGAGCTTTTATCTTCTGGGGTTTTAGTCAGAACTCCATTTTGTTTTCAGTTAAAAGGCATGAAAAATCAGCAACATTTCAGATAACCCAAAACGTCATCTCAAGCTAACAGTGAGCCTCAAAACAATCAGGGAGAGATCGGGATAAAGAAAGTTCGAGTCCAGACAGATATAAAGACAGAAAGGAGTGGGAACTTTTGAGGGTGGTGCCATTTTTATAGAGAATTTCAAAGTGTGTGTGGGGTGGTGGTTGATTTGTTAAGGAGGCAGGGTGGGTCTCAGATTGGTGCCTGGGGGGTAACGGTGAAGAAAGCAGAGGGATGTGGGTTGAGTGAAGCCTTGATGCAGCGGTGAGGGGGAACAATCAACTGTAGAAAGTTAGTTCATTGTATTTCTACTCTCCATCGCTTTTTGTTGTTTACTGTCATCCTTCATTCTCCTTCATCTCAATCGTTACCTTTTCAGAGCACTTCCTGATCAGCGTGACAAGCTCGGTGACGACGAGGTCTACGCATTTCAGACAGGGGTCTTTCAGCTTAATGACCTGCTTTTTCACTATCGCCTCAAACGCCAAGTCTGGGGTGAAGAGGCCTGTCCTGTGTGTGGTGAGGCGTTGTGGGAGGTGGAGGAGGGAGGGGAAGTGCAGTGTGGGTCATAGTGAGGGGGGGACAAATGGAAACGATGGCAAGGAAATAAAAGGCCAAGATGGATAGAACGGATAGGAAAATAAAGTTTTTGAGAATACGAAATGAGAAAAAAAAAAACAGAAATCCGGTTAGTTTGGTTTTGTGTTTTATGTTCAAAACAGGAACAAGCTGCAGGTTCTTATTTCAAATGCTCAGAAGTAAAAGTGCAGTCCCACTATGTGCAGTTGTTGAGATGTGGCGATGTCACAGATAGACAGGCCTGTCGAGATAAACAATAAATCAATTAAATCGCATGATAAATGAAAATTATCAACCTAATTTTCATTTATCGTCTTTATCGTTTCTTCGTGTGTCGCTCTTTCTGAAGACACTGGATGACAAAAGGCTCAACTCCGGTGCTCTTCACTGACACCTCTCTTTCTCTTTTAAATCTGTTTTAACCGTCCAAAATCGTGTTTTTGGATCGTTAAAAGCAGATAAGCTGAGAAGCTAAGCTAACAGGCCGACCTCGAGAAAAGCCTCCGTCTTGTTGAAGCTCCAAAATTCACAGTTGAAACCTGCGCCTTCGTGTAAAAATTTTGTTTTTCTCTGCAAAAACAAGCTGAGAACTTGTTAACTGATATTTTATTAAAAGCTTCGTGTGAAAAAAGAGCTCAAACCGCACCGAGCGTCCGCCATTTTGAGAAACAAAAACAAGGAAGGAGAGACAGCCCATGTCACGTCAAGGGGCCTCCCTCACATTTTTCTTAAAGACACACGCTGCTCGCTCCATCACTATCCATCCTTTGGTTCAAACAGTCTTATACTGATATTTAGTGGTCAAAAAAAGGTACTACATGTAAAATAAATTACCGTGTTTTTCGGAGTATAGGTCGCACCCGAGTATAGGTCGCACCATCAAATTATTGCCAAAGAATTGGAAAAATCCACATTTAGGTCGCACATGAATATAGGTCGCACCTCCGTCAAAATGTGGACCGTGTTTAGCTCTGCTGCAAATGTCTCTTCCACAGGAGCACACAGCAAGGCTTTTAAGAAGATTAACACTTAAAAACAATTAATTGTTTGATAAAAATTATAGCAAATATGTGTCTGAGCTGAACTTTTCTTTAATAAATGAATAATTTTAGCAGGATAAACACCTAAAAATATATATTTGTTAGCTGACATTATTGTAAGAGTGTGTCTCAGTTTAATTTTTGTTAATAAATGATTACAAATCAGCTTATTTTATAAAAAGCCATATATAGGTCGCACCTGAGTATAGGTCGCAGGCCATGAAAAAATGATAAAAAGGTGCAACCTATACTCCGAAAAATATAGTAACCAACATTTCTTCTTAAATTTGACAATAATTACTACCGGTAATTACTGTCAAATTTAAAACAATACAGTATTATCGTTTATCGCAATAATTTGAGACAATGAATCGCCCATCAAAAATTGTTATCGTGACAGGCCTAGTCACAGAGGTGATCTAGAAAATTAAAGACTGGATAGAAAAAAATCTAAAGAATGATTGTCCATCAGAAAATCCAGCTTAAAATAACTTTTTTTTTTTAAATCAGTTGTTTTGGAGAGAAACCATTAAGACATGACCTTTCCACAGTTCTGTGCATATAAACATGAAACTGGCTGACAATCCTTAGAAGTGCAACATTAATCAGCCTGTAGACAAAAGCAGGTGAGAGCATGCTGGGGAAGAACATTGAGCGAATGTGTTGCTTCTTATAGCACGGCCTCACAGAGCGGCTGTCATGTAGCACACGTTTAGTTTTACAGCAGTTCAAAGCAGGCCTGCAGCTTGTTTTGTTCTGAAGCTTACACAGCCAGGTACCGTACGTTACCTCCACCCACAGGAGTGTGGATGAGTGGACGGGACTCTTACACTGACTGAACTGTGGTTCCAACTGAAAAATGCAGCTTGAGCTGGTCTCTAACAGCTGATCACAAGTTCAGTTAAACACCAGGAAAAGACGGATGTGCTATTTTTAAACCTTATCGTCTTAAGAGTTTTACAGTCAGAAGGAACTTGTAAAAGGTAGAACTCATGGACAACTGGAGATATTGCATATCCTGTGAAAATGCAGTGTTTGAGTGCTTACTGCAGAAGAACTTGTTGAAAAACAGCTGAAAATATCAAAAAGCATGCTGAAATGTAGCTTAAAATGTAGAACAAGCGTAAAGCAGCAGGAGAAAGCAGAAACAGCACAAAAAGTTGGAGTGCAAAAAATGTGGTATTAGCCGAATAAAAGCTGATATTAGCATAAAACAGCTAAACAGTAGCTGAAATAACTAAAACTAGCAGAAATAAGCTGAAAGGAGCATTCTGATAATTTCAGCTTGTTATGAGCTGAAATTAGCAGAAAGAAGTTAATTGGGCTGAAAGTAGCAGAGCTTACATGAAAAACACAAATTTATCTGAAAACAGCTGAAATTAGCTAAAATATACTAAAAAGGTAGCTGAAAAGGTAGAACAAGCTTAAATTCCATTAAAAAGTAGAAATAACACATTTTTGGCTGAAAGAAACAGAAATGAGCACAAAAAAGGAAATTACCTGAAAAAAGTTGAAATTAGCATAAAACAACTGAAAAGTACAGGTAGCTAAAAATTGCAGAAAGAAGCTGAAAGCACCAGAAGGAAGTGGAAAGAGCATACAGTATTTTACTGAATTAGGCAGAAAAACGTTGAAATGAGTGGTGGAATTATCTGAAGAAAAAAAAAACCAACTAAAAATAGCATAAAACAGCTCAATAGTAGCTGAAATAGCAGAAAAAACTAAAACTTGCAGAAAGAAGCTGAAAGAAGCATCAGAAAGAAGTTAGACAAAAAACAAAAATGTTGTAGTTTGATGAGAGTACAAAACGGCTGATTTAAAAAAAATAGCTGAAATTAGCTGAAAGTAGCTTAAATTTCCACAAAGAAGCTGAAGCGGAACAAAATGTGAAAGGAGCAATTAAAGGTTGTAAACAGATCTAAAGATATGAAGGATGTAAAACGAGCTCACTTCATTTTCTATGAGGAAAAAAGTGGCAGAAAAGGCAAAATATTTCAAAAAGCTAAAGTTGCACCAACACCAAAGGTCATAGCAGGATTGTCGTGAACGAGCTGAATGTTTTGATTTATGATTTGTTGAAATAGCTTGAAAACTGCTGGCTGAGAAACGCGCCGAGAAACATACGGAAGAAAAATGGATCTTTAGATTTTGTTTCCAAGATCTATTTCCCAAACAGCTTTACAGGGTACTTCATTTCCACTCATTTTGTTTAAAGCAATTTTTATTCATTTATCAAAATCTATTACTTAAATAAAATAGGTGGAGAAACAAATTTCAACGGGGCAAAAACCACTCGACACAGCACTGACTAATTAACTAGCCAACATAGGCTCCATAAAGCTGGTCATCAACTAAATAAACCCAGCAAAACCAGCAAACAGCCAGTAAAGACACGAAGCTGCAACAAACTGGATTTTTCAGAAGGAACTAAATTCTGTACATGTAGATTTCTGACAAGTGATGAGCTGATATAGCTCCTGGCAGGCCTATCTGTGAGTGGGCATGACATTCTGACAGGTGACCATGCAGTGATACCTTATTAGTGCCCTGTCTGACTGTGTTGATGAGTTCCTGGATGACCAGGTCGATGCATTTCAGACAGGGCTCTTTCAGCTTAATGATCTGCTTTTTCACTATGGCTTCAAACGCCAAGTCAGGAGTGAACAGGCCTGTCCTGAAGGACATACACATAAAACACACATGGAGGAGACTCGTGGGAATAAATAAGCACAAAGGGCATAGGGAGGCAGGCAGTGAGGGACAAGTGATGAGGAGTAGCAGACTGATTAACAATTGAAGATGGGAAGACAACAGCCAGCCAGGAGCTTATAAATACAAACATTTCCAGAAAAGTTTTCAAAAACGTCTTTTCTGTTTTATTTAAAACTCCAATCAACTGATAAAAAGTACCAAAACAAATAGAAAAATGCATTTTTTGCAAGGACTGCGCCAAATTTTGCTAAAGAAGCTCAAACTGACTCGAACAGCAAAGAGCTAAATCAAAGCTAAAATAAGCTAAAAGTAATAAGGTTAGCTAAAAACTAAAACTAGAATGAGATACTTCCTGTGTGCCTTTTCGTTAAAAGCTATGGTCGTAAAATAAAAGCTAAAAGTAGCTTCAAAAACAATAAAAGTGAAAGGACCACTGCAGCAGAACAAGTGCGCTGAATGTTTGTGAAAACATCTCAACATATTTCATTGGGTAAAAGACTTTCAAATAAGTTAAATATTCTGAGAAATATGTTACAAAACCCCAAAGTCAAATTGTTTTAATATATGAATGGCTAAAGTAGCATAAAATATGCAGATGTAGTTAAATTGCAAAAAATAAATTGCTAATTAAAGACACTGAAAAAAATAAAGATTTAATCAAATTTACAAATTGCTGATTGAAGTTTCAGCTAAATGTCAGAAAAATATTACAGCTTTTCTGTAAATGTAGTTTTAAACACTGATCAAAGGCATAAAAAACAGGTAAATACACTAATGTGTGTTTCATATTTATCTTTTTTTTTTTAGCTGCTGGTTCAACTTGCCTGACTCCGTGGATGTTCTTGATGGCATAACTGATTTCTTTTCGCAGCTCCTTCTCATCAAACTCCATCTAAGGAACAAAAACACCTGAAATTCTATATTTCTGATCATTATACTTACTGACAAACATGAAGACAAACAAAAAGAGAAGATTGTAGGATTTGTGAGAGTATTTTAATAGTATATACATATACAATTTGAGATGTGTATTTTTACTCAGACAAAAATGCTTCTTAATTAAATTAAATTCAGTTTATTGGTTCTGGTAACATGTTTAATGTGGGGGTTAAAAGTTAACATTAGAGCTGGAGGCCAGGTTAATGCATCCAAGGAGAGCAAAAGACTGAAAAAGTTATTCCTATGATGCTCGGGTCCAAAAATGAAAAGCAGAAAATTAAGGGTTATCCAGGTTTTTATGTCTTTAAGACATGCTTGTAGTTTGAGTAGCTGACTGGATTCATTGAGTTTCATGGACACATATAACTGTGTATCATCAGCATAACAAGGAAAACTGTTATGCCATGCTGTTTAATAACATTACCTAATGGAAGCCTAGATAAGGTAAAGAGTATTTGTCCAAGCACTGAACCCTGAGGAACTCCAAAATAACTTTTGTGTATGAAGATTGAAGAAGATTCGTTATTTACATTTGCAAATCGGAATCTATCCGATAAATATGATTTAAACCTATTTAGAGCCGTTCCTGTAATCCCAACATCATATTCAAGTCTCTGTAATAGAATATTATGATCAACTGTGTCAAATGCAGCAGTGAGGTCGAACAGGACCAGTGGAGTCCAATGTCAGAGGCCATGAGAATATCATTAGTAACTTTCACCAGTGCTGTGTCAGTGCTGTGGTGAGCTCGAAACCCTGATTGAAACTCCTCAAACAAATCTTTTAAACAGTAAATTAAAAAAATTAAAAAAGTTATTTAAATGTACAGTAAGTAGTAAAGCACATAATGAAATAAGGCTACCTTCACCAGCTCGAAGGGAAAACGTTCGTGAAAGATCCGGTTGATTTTGGCTCCACCAGACAGGTTGGAGGTATCCACCTGATCTCCAGACCCTTCGATGCACTTCTCAAAGTCCACGCCAAACTGCTGCACCATCCTGCAGATTTTACATCGAAGATATCCAATATATTTATTTAAAGTGTGAAGTTTTATTTTATTTATACGCATCGGTGTAAATACAGGAAGTACGAACTGAAGCAGGGCCTTGGTTTTGCGCGTAGGGTCATCGGGACGAAAGTTCTTGTACTCCTCTACTTCCTTCTCCAGCGACAACAGCTGGCTTTGCAGCTTGCTGCGTAACCCCGGCAACGTGTCGCGGATGTGATTGGTGAGTTGCTGGAGAGAAAGCAGATGTCGATTTGAGTCAACGTTTAGTTCAAACATGCAGGAACTCATGACCTTCCTAACTGAATCCTGTGCTGTTTGTGACGTAGTGTGTTTAAATGTGATGAGGTGTGTGTTGGACCTGGTTGAGAGTTTTCTGCAGGTGTGGAGTTCCCATACGCTCTGCCAAGTGTCTGTATGCAGGATGGGACAGGAAGAACTTTCTCTCTGCAGCCAAAGCAGCACGGATGTCCTTCTTTCCATCAATGTCCTTTTGGCTGCGGTTCACCACCCCGATGTAACCTAACGAATAAAGTGCTTACAGTCAAACAGCAGAATGGAAGGAGCTCCTGTCACTTAAAAAGCAGCTTTCCTTGAAGGACTAGGGCTCATCCAACACCCTACATGCCCGAGTTTTAAACTAATCTTACACGATCTGTTAGTTCTATGTGTTGGGAATGACTCTCAGCTACTACCACACCAAATTTTAGCTCCATATCTATAAATATGACTGTGTATGGCCATTCTTAGCTTTGCTAAAGTTAAGTTGTGACGGCCATCTTGAATTGGGTTAACATGCAGTCAGGCTTGATCATGAACGCAGCAGGGGATAAATATATTTGCAACAAGCCTGACTTCAAAATGTTGAGCGCCTTTCCTGAATTGTTTGAATGTCAATATTTCACACAACAGCAATAGGAAAAAGAAAAAAAAATCTGATAAAATTGGAAACTGTTACCCACCCTACACATACCGGTACATACATACTAGGGATTGAATGAGTACATAATTTTTAAACTCGACATTAAAATAAAAAAACTCGAGTAGAACTCGATTAGTCGATGACGTCATAGGATCTTAAGATGCTAAAAAAAATGCATAAAAACGTCATTATTTACAAAAAAAAGACCAACAAAATATTGGGAGCATATATTATGCTCCTATCATTTATCATACTGCAGATAAGTCACAGGAAAAACAAAACTATTAGTTACCCTGATGCATACTCAATAATCCAGGTAGAAAAAGCTAAAAAAGCTAAATGAAAACTATTAGTTATTATTATTAAGCTGCAAAAGTTAATGAAACGTTCGGCACGTCAAAAACGAAACTTAAAAAACAGTGGGGCAGTTGGACCCGGTGTTACACCATATGTGACCTGCAATGCAACACCGCCCCCTACTGTCACAATCTACGGTGGTCACAGAGCTCCAAACAGGAAGTTGGGGAGTGGATGTGTTATGTCTTTCCCATAATGCTTGTATGTTAGTGTTCTAGCCACACCATGAGTGAGATGGACGTCTGTGATATAGACCTGCCTCTTGTGTGTTATTAAAGTTTGACTGTTTCAAGTTGCTCAGCTCAAAGTGGCTTGGTTGGATTTAACCCACAATAGGGTTCTCAACGTGCTCCAAACAGGGAGTTGATTTAGTGGTGTAACTGCATTGTGATGATGTCACTACGAGTACTCGAGGTGATATTAAAAACCTCGATAGATGTCCAAGGAATTGATGTGTCAATTACTCCAATAGTCTGTTAAAGCCCTAATACATACCCTATTCATCTATACTTTATTATATTATACCACATGTCAGTGAATCACTGCTAATGTCAGCTTTCAGACGTTTGTTGGGCTTCAGCAGGAAATAAACTCAGTTCTGTCTTCAATGAAAACAAATCTTTAGATGAACTTTGGAATCAACACTACCGGTACTCCTGTGTATAAACAAACATATATGACTTATTGAATATGGGAGTGGTGGCGCTGAGGTTAGAGAAGGTGGGCCTGTGATCGGAAGATCACTTGTTCAACTCCCGGTACAGACAACATCAAAATGTGGGTGGGGATTGGTGAAGCACCCACACCTGCCTCCACCCTCATTTGACCCATTCTGGGCCCTTGAGCAAGACCCCCAACCCCCACCATCTGCTCCTCCAGGCACCCTAGATGGCAGCTCTCTGCTCCACACAGAGGGATGTGGTAGCGTCAGGAGGAGCATCAGGCGTAAACATAATTACAAAGTCTTCGTGCAGTTTAGGTCGCTGTGGTGACCCCTGAAGAATGGAGCAGCCAAAAGAAAAGAAATAAAAATGACTTATTGAATATGACAGCTCCGTGTTTCTAATATCCAAGTGAAAATAATACTGTCTTATTTATTTACATGCACGTAGGTTTTAATTTTTACTTAACATGTGGTTTTGCTATAAATGAACCAAAGTCCAACACAGCAAGTCAAAGCTGTGAGCCAAATTGTGATTTATAATAATAATAATAATGTGTTTGTCTGTCATCTGCGTATGTTTCCCATACACAGACGAAATTCGTCTCTGCATTTAACCCAACCACCCCAGGTGGTGCAGTGAGCAGCCAGAGGGCGCTCGGGGAGCTGGAGAATTAGGTGTGCACTCATAGACACCCCAAGGTGTGTAGTGGCCGGGACGCGAACCCGCGTCCTTCGGGTCCCAAGTCAAACGCCCTAACCACTACACCATCTTATGGAAACAAAATGTCAAAATAGATGTTTTAAATGTATTTTGTACATTTGTTTTTACTTTGCTTGTTTTGTGTCATTTTAACTAGAAAGATTCAGGACAAAATAAAAGAAGTGGCTATAAGTTTAAGCATATTAACTGTGTGAAAGCTTAAAAAGAATTCACATTTTTACCATTATTATTATTATTATTATTTCTTAAAACAAAACGTTCAGCTCTGTCAAGACATTTCTGCTATGACTTGTGGTATTTGTGCAATTTTAACTTTTTTTTTTTTAACTAACTTTATAATATTTAGTTTTTTTCGGCCATGTTTTTCCTGATTCAAAATGAATGGAGCTCTCCACATCCTTTGTGTGGCTCAAAACATTTTACTGGTCATTTCAGCTTTTTCAGCTTGATTCTGATCATTCAGCTTCCTTCAGCTACTTTTAGCTCCTTTCTGCTCCTTTCAGCTTTTTTCTGCTTCTTTCTGTTAATTTCAGATTTTTCAACTACCGTACTTTTAAATATTTTTCTAACTTTGGATTTTTCTATTACTTTTACTAATTTCCGCTTTTCGTGATTCGAACCATTTAAACTTTTTATGCTTTTTTCATCTTCTATCTGCTAATTTCAATATTTTTTAGCCTTTTAAACTACGGGTAGTTTCTTTTTTACTAATTTGATGGGTTTTTTTGCGCTAATTTCAGATATTTTGTAAACTATTCAGCCTCTCTGTCTATATTTCTACTCTATTCAGCTTCTTTTTTTTTTTTTTTTCCATTTATAGATGGCCTCCCTTCACACCTTTTAGCCATCCTCTCACTCCAATATTTTTATTTTTTATTTTTTTTTTTTTTAAGAGAGAAAGAAAGAAAAGAGAAAGTAAGGCAACAAATCAACAATTATCAACCAAAAGAGCACAAGGCAAACACACCCAACCTCCGTCCACAATCCTGCAAAGCACATGACAGAACACAACAATGGAACATACATGCATAAAGACTAATAATATTCATGAGCTTGCAGTAGAATTCTATAAATACACATACCCATATCTACAACTATATATATACAGGTAGTCCCCGATTTACGAGCGAGATCCGTTACAACGAGGCGCTCGTAAACCGGAAATCTCGTAATTTGGAACGGCCGCCATTTCTCTCGTAAATCCGGAATTTCGCTCGTAAATTGGAACGGTTTTCGCTAGCGCGACTACAAACACTCTATTTTCATCCAAAAACTGCTTATGAGTGCATAAAAATGATCGGAAACGTGTGTCCATATGCTTAACTAACTAACTGTGGTGAAAAAACACATGAAAACTCAGTATTTTTTTCGTTTTTTCCAAAAATTCGCAGCTCGTAAGTCTGGAACCTCGCAGATCAGAGCGCTCGTAAATCGGGGACTACCTGTACAGTAGTATACATACATATACTTTTATATTCATTTATATATATACCCATCTACATATCTACAGATATATATATACAGTAGTATACATACATATACTTTTATATTCATTTATATACCCATCTACATATCTGCATATATATATATATATATATATATATATATATATATACATCCCTGCATCCATTTGTGTGTGGTTGTGAGCATGCATAAGTGTATAAGGTTCCTCCAATAGAACATTTAGTAGCGACTGTGAAGCATCAGAGATCCGTCCCCCCAAAGCCCGAGGCAGACGAAGGAGCGATCAAAGCCCAAGACCCCAGGAAGGACCCCGAGCCCAGAGTCCCCAGGACTGCCCGAACAGGACGAGCCACTAGCCCACTCCCCAGATCCTACCAAGGGGAAGAACTGGACGAACCCCTACCAGCGACCACATACAATGACCCCCCGGTGTCGCCCGCGACAAATTCACAGGCCCCCGCCGGAGCCCGCCGCGCCGACGTAGCCCCAGGGCCGGTCACCGAGGCTCGGGCACCGGGGACGCCCACCCCTCGGGCCCAGACCCGACCGGACCAGAGGGCACGAGCCCCACCAGGCAGCCACCAGGCCGAGCCGACAAACGCCCAAGCGCCCAACCCCAGATAGTGAGGGCCCCAAGCACGCCCGCAGGCAAGGGAACACCTACCAGGGGGGGCCATGTGGCAGGAGCGCGACACTAAGTAGCCTCGGAAGTATCAGAGAGGGGGCAGTCCAAAACCCAGCCTGACACTTAAACATTCATACACAGATATACTCATTCAGACCCACCCTCATCCTCACCCTCAGTCACACAAGACAAACAATAACGACATGTTCCATTCATAATCCCGATGCACACTCTATACCCCCTAGGTCCAAGACATGTACCTGCTCTCTGCATGGGGCAGCCCACATCCAAACCCAGGAGGTAGGCCCATTCATTCTGGGGTGGAGAGTAGCAGATATCCAAGATCCGGCCCATCCCGCGCCCTGCCGACAGGACAGGACACTCGAGTCCCAGCAGCCCCAGGGGGAGCGCACTGCCAGCCCCGCCCACGGCGAATCCGCAGGCCCCGAACCTCCCCACACCCCAGCACAACCCCTGACAGCCCATCCCCAGAATGTCCGCCAGGCAACCGGGGGGGGTAAGAGAAAAATAAATAAACTCTAACTATTCAGCTTCTTCTACACATTTCAGATTTTATTTTTATTTTTACAACTTTCTGCTTGTATTTTCCCGTTTTCAGCAAAGGTCAGCTGTTCTTCAGCAGCTTACAGCAGAAGTTATTCAGCAGTTAACATTCATGCTGCATTTAAGCAGGAAACGCACATTTTCTAGTTTTATTTTAACTTCTATGAAACTCAAACTCATAAAAGTTAAATGTTTTAGGCTTATTTCAGCACACATATTTAAACTAACCCTGAAAGTTTTGTTTATATAAAAATTTAAAATCTCAGCTAAAATCTAAAATAAATCAAATGAAGTTCCATATTTTACACCCACACTGCATAATGAAACAAACATTTAAGATTGTGTGTGACCATGTTTGATTATTTTTAAAAATAGAAGAAAAGAAGCAACATTCTCTAGAACAGGGGTCACCAACCTTTTTGAAACTGAGAGCTACTTCATGGGTACGGAGTCAAACAAAGGGCACCAGTTTGATAAACTCTTCGGAAATAACAAAGCGTAAATTGAAAAAAAATGTATTATAAACATATTTTTAAGAACATATTTTTAAGATAGACATTTAAAAAATATATAAATACAAAAAAAGAATAACAACTGAATAAAATGAAATTTTAAATGCAGCTTAGTTGTGAGTTGTGCTATTTTTAGAACAGGTCCAAGGGCACCTCAAATGGTCCTTGGGGGCGACCGGGTGCCCGCGGGCACCATGTTGGTGACCCCTGCTCTAGAAACTAATCTAATTAACTAAAGTTAATCTTTCCCTAAGATGAGGCGTTACAAGTTATATTTCCAGCCCAGTGTTCATGACTGCACTCATAAAGGATCATACATGGTATTGGGCGTGCGTGTATTTACCTCTGCGTAGAGGCAGTAGTTTGTTCTCCAGGATGTCTCGAGCATCTGTCCCCTCATCCATTAGGTCCAACTTTGTGATCACACCAATAGTTCGCAGCCCTGAAATAAAGAGTAACAAAGTGTTCATATTCTCATCACAAACTGGATTTTAGACACAGTTTGAACTTAAAACGCTTTGTGATGAGCAACCATAAGGTTAATATCTTTGATTCTGCAGTGACAACTTTTTACATTAATATATTTAATGACATCCTTGTGGTTTGACAGAGAGCAAAAGGTGGAAATAATTAATTTAATTTTAATCTTACGAGTCCAACTCAATTTATTTTTGCTGCCCAGAAGTGTTTTTTAAGAATACAACAGTTATGTATTGTGACAAGACAGGAAGAAAAAAAGAGCAACCAGCAAGTTACAGTTAAAGGTAATTAAAGGTGCTATGTGTAACTTTCTGTAGAGTGCAGAACTTAGAAAAAATTTCAACAGGCAAAGCATTCTGATCCCTCCCCCTCAGAGCCATATATGGCTCTGAGGGGGAGGCTCTGCTGAGATTCAAATTCAAGCTCTGTTTTTATTGGCTGATTCAAATTCAAGCTCTGTTTTTAATTGGCTGGTTACAAACTCTGTTTTTATTGGCTGTCATTGTCCTGGTCACTCTGTGTTTTTATAAATGCTGATAGAGAAGCAAGGGGACTATAGTTTTTTTCAGAGATTACTTTGTCTAACATCAGTTTGTCAGTAGATAGTGACAGAGTGAAGAAATATGTTAAAAATATATTGTTTGAAAAGTTACAGACTACATTACAATCTTACATACCCCAGCTTTAATTTAGTTACCGGTAAATGGTAGAACAAAATGTAATTAGAACAAGAGGTACACTGTTGTCCCTGTCGCTGAGGGATTTGAATAGTGAATGTTTTTAGTTATTCGGTTAGTGTTTTATATATACACCGTATTTTCCGCCGTACATGTCGCACCACCCTATAAGTCGCATCAGTCTGAATATGTCTAATAAAGTGGAAAAATCCATAAATATGTTGCTTCGTCGTATACATCGTATCTATTATGCGTCACCACCGACACGTCGTGTTTGTTACATGTCACCGCTGGCAACCCGTAAATGTGGGCCGGTGTGCCAAAAATCGATTGGCTGCCAAAATGGCGGCTGCAGGAGCGTGCACAGGAGGATTTTAACAAGAATTTAACTAAGTTAACACTTAAAAACAATTATTTGTTTGCTCGACTTTATAGTAAAGGTGTGTGTCAGTTGAAATTTTACTTAATAAATGCACTTTAACGGTCAAATCAGCTGTATTTCGCCAGGGTGGCGCAGCGAAAGGAAGCTGATTTGATGGTTGATCCAAGCGAGCTGGACGAAGGCGTCAGGCTATGGCAAGCTGATTGTGTCATTAATAGCCACTTTTACCTATTACATGACATTACGGCATGCCATACTACTCAAGTGCCGTCTAGCAGCTGAAAATGATGGTGTTCAATAGTTTTATTGTCAGAATGAATGAAAACAATCATATCTCAGCCAAAAATTGGTTTATAAATATGGGAAAAAAATACATACAGTATTTTACGAACTATAAGTCGCACCTTTTTGCCTAATTTGCATGCCCTGCGACTTATAGAGAGGTGAGACTTGTTTATGGATTTTTTCCCATATTTTAGACCAATTTTTGGCTCAGATATGACCGTTTTTCCATTTTGGCAAAAATGGTGCAGTACCACTTTCGGCCGCTAGGGGTGCAGTACCACCTTTGTCCGCTAGGGTACACCAACCGTTCCCACCTCATGTGTCCGACGAGAGCCTCCTCTGGACGGACTCAGTCTGTCGCAGCCCGGCCTCCTGCTCTGGAGGTATGAACTAGCTACTTCGCTGTTAGCTCAGTGTTTGTTAGCAAAATAGGTCAAGAACCACAGGACAGATTTTGATCAAACTTACAGAACGTAATCACTAGATGGATATTTACAACTGATTAGCTTTATGAGATGTTTGAGATAAAATTTGATGTTTTATAGACGTAAATGTGTTGCGGTTAGCTTCGTTGATTTTTCCTTGTACGTTTGAGCAAATAGCTCATAAACCACACAGCAGATTTTTTTTCAAACTTACAGAAAGTAATCACTAGATGTACATTTACAAACTGTTAGCTGTTGGAGTTATTTGAGATAAAATTCAATGTTTTATAGACGTAAATGTGTCGCGGTTAGCTTCGTTGTTTTTCCTTGTACTTTTTCAAAGCGAAAAAATTTAAATCCAGCAGATTTGACCATTACGTGAATTTATTAAGGAACGGTTAAGCTAAGACACATGTTTGCTATAATTTTCAGCAGACAAATAATTGTTTTTACCGTGTTAATCTTGTGAAAAGTCCTTCCGTGCATGCTTCTGTGGTCGTCATTTTCAGCAGGGCAAATGACGCGCTGACGCGTTGCGTAGCGGTGACGCATAATAGATGCGACTTATATAAAGGTGCGACCTGTTTATGTATTTTTCTAATTTATTGACAATAATTGGACAAAGCAACTTATATAAAAGATGCAACCTATTGTCCAGAAAATACTGTAAATAAGTTGCTTTGGCGTATAAGTTGCAGGGCATGCAAATTGTGCAAAAAACTGTGACTTATAGGCCAAAAAATATGTATGTGTGTGTGTGTGTGTGTGTGTGTGTGTGTGTGTGTGTGCGTGTGTGTGTGTGTGTGGCAGCCATCTGAATTTTGATGCGACAACCCAATTTTTGAAAGAAACCTTTCTTACTCCTAGGCGTATCCAAACATCAAAATGGAAGTTGGCATCTCGCTTATTTTTCAAGTTATCATGCTCACAACATGCACGGACAGAAGGACGGACCAACGGGAAGGATCCTTACCCTGGGGGTCCACCTCCTTGGATATCTTAAGAGCATCAGAGTTGGCCAGGTCTGTGTTGCCCGGGGTTACGGCCAGGATCAGGCAGCTCTCCTTGGTGATGAACTGCAGCAGCATGTCTCTGATCTGATGCTCAATGTCCTGAGGCTGGTCGCCTACAGCCACTTTGGTCATCCCCGGCAGGTCGATCAGGGTCAGGTTCAGCACTGAGAGTTAAAGAGGACAGAGAGAAGGATGAAGTCGTTCAGAAAGGGTTTACAAACCTCCAAACAGAGTATTTTTCAGTGTGTGTTACCATTAGGAGAGTAAACACGAAGGTTGATGGGGATGGGAGATATGCCCTTGTTGGATCCAGTGAGCCTGTCGGTTTCTGCTTCAATCTCCATTCGGACCTCATCAAAGTCCACAAACTTGCGTCCTTTACAGTGCAAGAACTCTGCATATTCTAAAGAAAAGAGAAAAAAAAAAAACAGCTACTAAATATATTTAAAGAGTGAGAAGATCAAAATCATGTTAAAGAGATCCTAACAGAGCACTTCATTCTCAGGCTGCAGGTTTACTTGCAGTACCTACAGTTTCCAAAAGCAGAGTGGGAGGAAGATCTTGCAGTTAACACGTTCCTCGCTTGTGGAACCATCTTCCAGTTTCTGTCCATAAGCTTGACACGTTGTCCAGTTTAAGACTGGGCTCAAGACATTCCTTTTTGATAAATCCTATAGTTAGGGTTGGCTTGTTATGCTGCTATAGGCTTAAACTACTAGAAGACAAACTGACCTACTTTCCTTAAATGAATTGTTGAAATTGAACAGTTTTTATTTGATATTTCTATCTTAACATGTGATTCTTGACCTGCCATTGTGTATCTATTCCTCTCAAACCCAGCCGGTCTAAGCAGATGGTCGTTTGTCCTGTGCCTGGTTCTGCTAAAGGTTTCTCCTTTAAGTACTTTGGTAACAGTTACTATTTTAAATGTGCTATACAAATAAATTTGACTTGACTCATGAGGGAGTTTTTCCATTCCACTGTTGCCTTTAAGCTTGCTCAAGGTGATAGTTAAATTCAAAGCAGTGTGCTCCTCATATAAATAATGTTAACTTACTTTTTATGTACAGGTAGGCTGTATGTATGTTTCTGTGCAGTGCCCTGAGATGACTTCTATTGTGACTTGACTGAATTGAATTGTCACTTTGAGAAATTATAATATCTTGACATTTAATTTTAGAAACTAACTTGTGAAGGTTGAATGCAGCCACCTTCTCTGAGGCTGGCCACATTTTAGATGGACTGTAGCCAAAACCCTTAAAGAGAACTTGGACCATTTAGCTCATTGTCTGCATACAGTCAGCATCTATCATGATGCTTTCTCAAAGACAATGCTGACATCCAAATGGTCTATTTTAAGATTTTTTATCTTTATGAGGAAATACCAAACCAAATTCAGCACAAACTAAACAGGCATGGCTGCAAAGGAAAATAAATCTGAACGCCTTCCTGCAGTCCAAACATTTACCCTCAACAAATATTGTTTTGTTTTTAAGAATTAAAAGAATGACCAGAATTTATTCTAAATCTAACAAGGAATTGAAAACCATTTTGCTTTAAGCACGTGTTTTTCAGCAAACAATACATTTTCTCAGTTGCTATAATATCCTGAATAGTTTGTAACTGAAGGCCATGATGTGTAAATGTTTTCAATCATTTTTTAATAGAAAAAATACAAACAGCTTAAATGATTTGCACATTGTGGCTTTCAGATGTAATTTGCATTTTAATCATCAACTGTTTTGCACGAGTTACCTGCTTTACTGTTAACCAGCTGCAGAATGAGCGGACGACGAGTCACGATGCCGGATCCTCGAGGCAGAAAATCCCTGAGGGACATGGAGAGATGAAGTTTAATTCACTAACAGACAAACAAACTTCTGGATATTTGCAGGAGGACGAATCAAACAACGTACAAAAAAAATCATTTGATCAAACGTAGAGTATGGTGTTTCTACAAACTACTAAACACTGACAGCATTTCATTATCAAGAGTTTTTCAAACACTAAACTACCGTACTACCAAAATTAAAAGTCTACCATTCCTTGAAGGAATGCCTATCGTCTGCCACCTTTCGTGTCAGAGGTTAAAACTAAAATCCTTTTCTGATGTGAAACAATGAAATTGTAGCCATTTTGGTCAAACCTTGAAAACAACCTCACGTGTGACCTCATGCAATAAGTTGTGAACAACTCTCAGCTACTACCACATCAAAATGTAGCTCAGTATCTGTAAACTCTTGTCTGAGTTTAAAAATCTCAGACAAGACTGAGGTTTTGGTTTTTGGACCTGAGCATCTTGGGAATAAAATTTTCAGTCGTTCTCTCTCCTTGGATGGCATTAATCTGGCCTCCAGTTCTAATGTTAAAAATCTTAGTGTTATTTTTGATCAGGACATGTCTTTAATCCCCCACATTAAAAAAAGTTACTAGAACTACCTTCTTCCACCTGCGTAATATCAATTAAATTAGAAACATCTTATCTAAAAATGATGCAGAAAAATTGGTTCATGCATTTGTCACGTCTAGACTGGACTATTGCAATGGTTTATTATCTGGGTGTCCAAATACCGGTACTTCTTTAAAACGTCTTCAGTTGATCCAAAATGCTGCTGCCAGTCTTAACTGGAGTTAGTGGGAGAGATCCTATTCATCCAATTTTAGCTTCTGTCTATTGGCTCCCTGTCAAATCCAGAATTGAATTCAAAATCTTACTTCTAACCTACAAAGCCCTCAACAACCTAGCTCCATCTTATATTACAGATCTTATTGTTCCATATTTTCCTAACAGACCACTTCATTCTCAGACTGCAGGTTTACTTGTGGTTCCTAGAGTTTCCAAAAGCAGAAAGGAAGATCTTTCAGTTCTCAGGCTCCTCTCTTGTGGAACCACCTTCCAGTTTCTGTCCATGAGGCTGAGACCTTGTCCAGTTTTAACACTTTCCTTTGATAAATCCTATAATTAGGGTTGGCTTGTTATGCTGCTATAAGGATAGACTACTAGAGGACAAACTGACCTAATTTCTTAAAATGAATTGTTAAAATTTAATAATTTTCATTTGATACTATTTCTATTTTAACATGTGATTCTCGACCTGCCATTGTGTATCTGTTCCTCTCAATCCCAGCCAGTCGACGCAGATTGTCCTGAGCCTGGTTCTGCTAAAGGTTTCTTTATGGGATCAAATTCCTCATGAGGGAGTTTTTCCTTTCCACTGTCGCGTTCATGCTTGCTCAAGAAAATTCTGCAATGGAGTTAAATTCAAAGCGGTCTAGTCTACTCCTCAGATAAATAATGTTAACTTACTTTTTATGTACCGTAAACACCGGTGTATAATACGCTCCGGTGTATAATACGCTTTGGCCAATATTTGGAAATAAATCAGAAAAATCGGTAGATAATACGCTTCGGTGTATAATACGCGCTGCCGTGACAGTCTTTTTTATGGCCACTAGATGGCGCCAGGATACGCCTCCAGGTACAGTCTGCAGGTAAACAGACTACAGGGTGCATTAGCGCCCATAGCGGCCGAAACTGGTACTGCACCATTTTTAGGCCAAAATGAAAAACAGCGAATCAGAGCCAAAAATGGGTCTAAAAATATGGGAAAAAATCTGTAGATAATACTCTTCGGTGTATATTACGCAGGACATTCAAATGAGCAATAAAAGTGCGTATTATACACCGGTGTTTACGGAATGTTTCTGTTCAGTGCCATGAGATGACTTCTGTTGTGACTTGGCGCCATATGAATAAATTGAATTGAATTAAAATAATAAGAATAAATTGGCTGAGGTAGAGCCATTCTTCTGTTGGCTCTTAATTGGCTGTGGCAGTCTTCTTGAATTGGAATGACTCACAAACTTAAATAACTGTAGCTGTACATCCAGTGAATGCTTTGTAGAAGTATCATTAAAATTTGCTCAGTGGTTTATGAGACATTTTGGTAACAGACAGACACAAACATGAGCAAAAACATTATTATAAACATCTGCTTTTCGGCAGAAGTCATGCACGCATCATTGATACACGCCCGGATCAAACAGTCCGCTCTGTTTTGTCGTTACGTTTGTGCTCATCAGAACATAAACTCCTGGTCGATGGAGTTTCGATCATTTCCAGGTCACTGCCTTCAAATCTCTGCAGGCAATGAGATCACTATACTGTACTGCGTTTGTTTTTAAGTCTGACTGCCCGGTTAGAGGAGAGGTGAGAGCTTTCACATAAAGTTAGTGAGAATAAATCTGCACTAAAGGGATTTCATGCTCCTGAAGTTCACTGCTGACAGGGCAGTCAGGATGTTGCACAATGATGATTTCAGTCCCGTTTCCTCATGTCTTCCTGTCACTCCTGACACAGAAACACGAACAAGACAGTTCATCAATCAAAGCCATCATCTATCCAGTTATCTGAACTCAGATTATTTTGATACACTGTTTGTTTCTGTCATTTGTTTTCTTATTTATTGTTCAAGTTTACTGGTTTAAGTAAGACGAGACTTGGAAGCAATTTTGCTTTTTTTTTTCTCCCACGGGACGTAAAAAGTTGCATAGTTATACCGGTAGTTCAGACTTCTTTCTAAATTTTTCTAACTTAGACACATAAATGTATTCATTTTATTTTATTTATTAGCTTTTATTTAACCAGGCGAATCCCATCTCTTTTGCAAGGGAGGACTGGGCCTTCCAAGAAATTAAGATGTGACTCCATCTACCAGTAATCCTGCATTATACCTTTCACTCTTGCCATCATGAATGGTGGGGAATAATGTAACAGCAAAGGTGGGCACCAGAGCGCTTGAGAGTGCTAAAGCGCAAATCCGCTTATAGCGGACCTAAACAATTTAATAATAATAATAATGTCACATTTTTGTCATCTGTGTATGTTTCCATACAAGACGAAATTTGACTCTGCATTTAACCCAATCACCACCAGGTGGGGCAGTGGGCAGCTATAGAAAGTGCGCCGGGGAGCAATTGGGATGAGATGTGCTGCTCAAACACACCACAAGTTATGCCGTGACTGGGGTTCGAACCTGGGTCCTTCAGGTCCCAAGTCGGTTCCCCTGCCACTACACCATCTTGGCCCCATTTGTCAGCGTTACAGAGGATTGACTAACTTTTATAATTCATAAGCGGATTTGTGCTATTTTTATTTAAAATGCAGTACCGCTAATAACTAATTATCTATCAGTAAAAACAAATAAACTTATTTACGGGCTCTTACATTGGCTCTCGTAGCTGCTTGTTTACCTTTTTCTCCCTTGGTGAGGGAGCAGAGAGGAGGGAGGGGGAGCAGAGGGGAGAAGAGACGCGGATCTACCATGTAGGCAAATGATGCCGTTGCCTGGGGCTCCCAATCAGCAGGGGCCCCGGCCCCGCCCCGGCCAGTCACCTACATCCCTAACATTGCTCATGCTTGTTAATGTACATTTAACATAAAAATAATTATAGTTACTATGAAAACGATCATTAAAAACGCAATACAAAAACCGGTCGATTTCTGTATCCCCCTACTAAAAATGGACTATTCCATCTTGACATCTTCCGGGTCAGAGGTGAACTCGGATGCTAACGCTGTGGCTAGCTGGTTGTGCTTGGCGTCTTCATAAATCATGAGAGAACCCCGCTGTATCAAGCTAAATTAACGCGGCCGGAGGATTGTATTCGGTGTTTTGTGTCAACCACTCGACGGTGAGTCGTTCGTTTTATGTATTTGGGTTCCTTTTATGAAATAGAAATGCGGTGGCGACACGCCCATGTATTTGAGATTTAAAAGTGGTCTTAGTGATTAAAAGATCATTCTCTTTTTGTTAATTTCGTGGCCGAATAGAATATATATACGTAAAGTATTAAATAAATCTTTTGATTTTTGTAATTTCATCCTTTTAGGATCATTTTAGTTACTTTTCATTAAATCTGTTGACTGCCTATAGAAATTTGGAATTGGTTTAATTTATTTTGGGTTGCGCAAGAAAAAAGAAATTACTATTTGTTTTTTGAAACAATATTGAAGTAAATTAAGCTTAATTGACTCTTATATGAATTAAACTTGGATACAACTTGGAAGTGCACTTTAAAACTTGATCTCTGTAACTTTAATTTGATCTGTACTGTTGATGTGGTCTTTGAATTGAAGTTATAATAATAATAATAATAAACTTTATTTGTATAGCACCTTCCTGCAATGCCTTGCATTGACCAAGGTGCTTAACAGGACATTTGAATGATTCTTGAAAAATACCTGCTGGAATTATTTTATTTGTTTTTGTGAATGTTTAACTATGTGAATGTTTAACTATTTTTGATAACAGTTTAGTCCTGTGTATATAGTAATGCTAATTTTTGTTTTGTTTATGACCTTGTTTAGGTCAGGGTTTTTTTCACCCCCTGTTCCCACCCAGGATGGCAAGCTACCGGATCACCGCAGCTGTGCGGTAGGACTTAAATTGCACCAAACTATTTGTTTTTTTCTGGACATATTACCCTGGATCATGAACTACAAACTACCAGATTATTGATTGATGGACCTTTAATCATCCGGGATTCAAGAACTGATTTAAAATAGAAAAAAAAAGAACTCTTGGGTGTAATCAGGGTCTGTTTTGTTGTGTGTATTTTGTCTATTGGTTGTAATTAGGGTCTGTTTTGTTGTGTGTATTTTGTCTATTGGTTATACTCAAAGAAAATGATTATTATTACAAACAATATTATTATCAGAGTCAGAGAGTCTTTATTGTCATTTGCACCGCATGTAGTACATGTGATGAGATGAGATTATGTACACGGGGTCCCAGTTACATCCAACAACAAAATGTAAGAGAAAAACAGTAATAACATCTAGGATATGGACCGCTAGTTGGCAGTGTAGTGCAAATATTGCATAACTTGCTGGCTACCAATTGTTGAATTTAAATAGCGGTTTAGAATTTAGCTTCCCCTAATTTTCACAAGACATTAGTGCTTTTGAAATTGCGGACCTAAATAAATTAATTAGTGCTTTAGAAATAGCTGAACTAATTTTTGGATTAGCGCTGCCCAGCACTGTGTAACAGCATGTATCTGTGTATGTCTGTTAGCAAAATATATCTTGAACCACTACTGTATATGGATTTTAATGAAACTTTCATGAAGTAATTATTGCAGGGATGTCCAATCCTGGGGCACTACCCTGCATGTTTTACTTGTTTCCCTGCTCTAACACACCTGATTCAACAGTTAAATCACCTCTTCATGTTCTGCAGAAGCCTGTTCATCTCCTATTGATTCAAATCAGGTGCGTTGGAGCTGAGAAACCTCTACAATCTGCAGGATAGTGGTCTTCATGGACATCCTTATTCGATGTGCATTTACAACTGATTAAATTTGAGAGACAATCCAATTACAGATGGCAATCACACCAATCTGACATTAGAGAACACAAAAAAAGGCTGTAAGTCAGCCATTTTGCAGATACTGAGCTAAATTTTGTGTGGTAGTAACTGAGAGTCGGCCACATGAAATACTCTGGGACAGGGGTCACCAACCTTTTCGAAACTGAGAGCTACTTCGTGGGTACGGAGTCATACAAAGGGCACCGGTTTGATAAACTCTTCGGAAATAACAAAGCATAAATTGAAAAAAATGTATAATAAACATATTTTTAAGAACATATTTTTAAGATAGACATTTTAAAATATATATGAATACAAAAAAAGAATAACAACTGAATAAAAGGACATTTTAAATGCAGCTTAGTAGTGAGTTGTGCTATTTTTTAGAACGGGTCCGAGGGCACCTCAAATGGTCCTTGGGGGCACCCGGGTGCCCGCGGGCACCATGTTGGTGACCCCTGCGGAGCTAACAAATCACACAAGAGATTTTTAAAAAACATCAACCTGAAAAGAAAAAATATATATATTTTCCATCAACTAACTGATTCCATAATTTGAGCCTTTTTTTTTTTAAAGATCCTACACTCAAACATGAGACCACTGATCCTAACGGTTACAGAGAAAACAATAATGAACAAACAAAATAAATGTTAATCTAAGCTCCAAACGAGTAGGCGCTCTGGTTTCAAACCCCCGGAGTGGCAACCCTGCGTGCAAGTGGTGCTAATTAACGAAGATGGGAACAGCCAACAGCTTTGTGGGTATCTGGTACCCGGTGTGTCATGTACACATGACAGTGCAGCTGGTGACATCACTGATGACCCCCATACAAACACATCAATGCCCCCACTGTCTGACTCTGCTGCTGCTTGGGGCGCGGGGACAAAAGAGGACAGGAAAACACCGAGACACGGACGCCTAATCAACATTCACCATCCTGGACAACGAGTAAAATGAACCAGACAAGTAGCTGAGTGAATTAGATGACACGGTGCTGCTGCAGCTATCTTTAGGAGACGAAACCGCTTCCTTTTTCTCTTGAACTGATGCATGTCATGTTGTCCTGTTTGGACTTCAAAGCAAGCAATTCCTTTTTAGAAAAAAGCAAAGCGTTTATAAAACAAGGCAAGAATGAAGCAGCTGCTTTCCTGTTTTTTTTTTTTTTGTTCCTTATTAAATAAGAATCATAAAAGCTCATTCATCAGCATAAAAGAATTGCAACAGAGCTCAGAAGTCGTTTTTTTATTTACATTTTCTTTTAATGTATGATAATTATATCTAACCTCAACAAACATGAGGACAGACTGTTTTTTGCCTCACCTTTTTAAAAGTCAAACATTACCCTGACCTTCAAGGCTGGCAAAGAGATCTTATTTACAGCCCATGAAATCTTATGATAAAACAGCAGGTCTTGTCAATGTTTGACAGAGATTAAAAAAAAGCTGATGGGCATACATTTTAAATGTATCTTCCTCAGAAAGTAACAGTTAATCTTTTAGCTTCGAGGAGCTGAGGTTAAAGTGGCTTTAAGTGTAACCAACGTCACCGTCAAAAGATAGCTCCGCCCCCAGACCAGATTCAAAAACTTCATGAAAATGGGTGTGTCGAGAGTCAAGGAGGGGAGGAGTTGGGGTTATGCTGCGTTCACGCCCCCTCTAGCAACAAACTAAAACAAACTAAAACTCTAGCAAACAACTTAAAACAAGCAACAACAAAGAATAATTATGTAGATGTATTTATCTATTCTCACCCGATCTATCCAAAACAAAAGGCTTAAAAAAATATGAAAATAATACTACAAGGTATGCCGTGACCGGGGATCGAACCTGGGTCTGTCGGATCCCAAACCCGCTCCTACACCACTGCCCCATCTTGGCATTCATGCATCACTCGTCCATCGCACAATAAGAAAACAAATACAACTACCGGTAAATAGTTTTGATGAAGTGAAAAGTATTCTTAAAATAAATAAGTTAAAATATACAAATAACTAGTGCCATTCCGAAAACTATAATATGCGTTGTTGCAGTACTTTTCCGGAGTGTAATGTACCACTTCCATATAAGGTATGAACTGCAGCGAGGACCTTCTCATATCTGCAGGGCAGTGTTGCCAGGTGTACGATAATTATCGTATTTGTACGATAATTTTGCCCTCTGTACGATGTACGATCAATAATCCCGAAAAAGGCCAAAAATACGATAATTTGACAGTTCCTTGAATGTGTAGTTGTGATCGGTTTCCATCAGCCTGCCGCAACTGTCTGTCTGAGTTTTTTTGTGAACCCTGAATGCATCTTGAAATTCCAGCCAATCGTGCTTTTCTAAATGTGACCTAAAGAGTGACGTGCGTGCGTTTGCCTCAGAACAACGGCCATGATTGGCTGAATAGCCCGCTGCGCCCGCCCCATGAGTTAGAAAAGAAGAAAAAGCAGTAAAGCACAGCCGTGTCTCGTGTGACACCGGTCTGGAAGAAGAAGTGATGAAAGTGAGAGAACATTTATATAAAGTTAAATGTTAAATGATAATTAAGAAATATATTAAGAAAATATGGCAGGAAACCTGGGACATTACTGATACAGGAAGACATTTACACAACAAAAAAGGTAGGATATACAAGGAAAGCAGGAAGAAACAGGAACTTACTCGCATTAGAACAGGACACACAGACCTTAATAAATCTCTTAAAATAATTGGAAAGCTTGCAACAGGACTTTTTTGTGACATGTGCACCAGCAATCTCCCTGAAACGGTTCAACATGTCTTTATGGGATGTCCAAGGTATGAAACAGAAAGAATGCATTAACAAAAATAAATAAATAAAATTAATATTAAATTTACAATTAGGGATGTTTTTAGTAGTGATATCAGTAAAGTTTTGACGGACGTACGATAATTTCCCTCAAAATACGATAATTTTGGGGCTCTAGTACGATAATCCTACATTTCTCACCTGGCAACACTGCTGCAGGGGATTGGCTCTACTTGAACCACTTTTGTGACGAAAGCTTGCGAAAACACGTCACAGTGCGAATCGTAGACCAATCAGAAAATTAGGGTGCAATACATCTGTTCAGCACATAGGACTACCGTAAACACATTTTTAGACCAAATATTGCCGATTTAAACAAATACGCACAAATACATGAAGATTAGCACACACATAGTGCTATAAAACATTTTAAACACATTCTAGGGAGTTTATCAGCTAAAAAAAAGTTGATTTTGGGGTGAGTTACACCTTAAGTGATTTTGTTAATCTACGTAAAGTGCGTATGTAAGGACTGTGAATAGCTCGGCTTCAAAGTGGAGAGAGAATCCGTTGGAAAAACGTTAGAAAACTGGGAGGAACCGACACAAGACGAGGCGAGTTTGACCCCCAAAACTTAACGTGTTCTTTATATTCAATAAGCAACCATTGACTTCATTCTTTAAAACTAAATTTAAGTTCCTCAAAATCCGAATTCAGGCGCATATATACGAACCTCCCGACGAAATTCTCCAACACCGAGCTCTTCCCGGCGCTTTGACCGCCGACCACCGCTATCTGCGGCAGGTCCAGGTTGCAGCTCTGGCCGATGGAACTGAAGGCGTCCTGGAGCTGGTTGATGAGGGGAATTAGGTCTTCCATTCCCCGGTTCCCCATGGCGGCAGCTCGGCGAGCCGTGGGGGGCTTTCGGTCCCTGGACCCTCTCTCGCGACGACACCAAGAAAATTCGCTCGTCTAGCAAACGAAAAGTTCGCAGAGTTTGTCACCGCTTGTTGTTGTTTATTTCTTCAGAAGACGACACGGGAAAGCGTTAAAAGTCTTGATGGTTCCCAGTAAACTGTCCGGTTTTTGAAACGGGCTGATTAAAAAGTAGACACATTTCCAGTGAAAACTTCTGTCATCACCATCCGGTCAGGCGACGCCGGAGACTGAAGCTCCGCCCACCCCAGATTCAACTCGGCCAATCATTGGTTAGTTTATACGTCAGTCAGAATTTTCAGGAGCCTCGAGGACTCGTTTACAAGAGAGACCCTGGTTTCAACAAAGAATGATGACAACAGCAACAATAGACTTTGCTTTGACAATCAACAATAGACAATCATAAAAGAGGCATACACTTTTCATAACACGTTTTTTTTTTTTAAATATGTCAAAGTAGCAAACATAGATTATAAGGTAAATGTAGAAAACTAAAAGCAGGAACATGTCTGCATTGGTTTTTGCCAGGATTCCAACAGATTATTAAAGCCATTTACAGATATCGAACTTTTTGTTTACTAGACGAGCAAAAAATTTTCTTGGTGTCTTTTGGTCGTCGCGAGAGGGTCCAGGGGAGAAAGCCCCCCAGGGCTCGCTCTCAGGACATGATTACCTGCAGTGTTCCGTCAGTGAGACTTGGCAAAAGGGCCTTCTCCTACTCCGCTCCTGGTTCCTGGAATATCTTATGGTACGTTCACACCGAACGCGTTTTGAGCTGCAGGAGCGGCCGGTTTACATGCAAAGTCAATGGGGGACGCTCCTCTAGGGGTCGTGCGTCGCGTCACGTCCGTTTTGAGCGGCGCGGAAGGGGCGGCAGAGCGTTTTCCGTGCATGCGGTGCCCGCGGCAGCCGCCGCCGCTCGACTTGAACAATCTGAACTTTCGCCGCTCAACGCGTCTTGACAACCAATCGGGGAGAGTCACCAGCTATGTGACGCGGTAACGAGGGGACGGATGTTGCGCAAGTGTGACGTATTGTTTGTGAGACACAGAAACAACCCGCAAATACGTGTTCAAGTATGGAGGAGAAACTGCCTGGCGGAGTGTCAGTGAGGAAGTCGGGATATCGGGTAAGTTTTGAATTGTAAACTTTTCACGTTTAGCAAGTTTAAGCTTTGCTAGCCGATTTTAGCTCCTCCCACACCCCGCCGCCACCGCAGCTGCTGCTTCTCTTTCCGGTCTGAACACCAGTGCATCCACCTTGAGGCGTGTCGCGCTTTTTGGCCGCTCAAAACGCGTTCGGTGTGAACGTAGCATTACAAAAAGATCTGAAGATTTCGGCCTTGATCTCTCTAAATGGCTTTAAGAATCTGTTGGACTCCTGGCAAAAACCAATGCAGACATGTTCCTGTTTTTGATTTCTACATCTGCCTTATAATCTGTCTGTTTTGCTACTTTGACATCTTTGTTTGAACTTGTTAAAAAAAATCTGTATTTCTCTCTTATGTTTGTCTATTGTTGATTGTTAAATTCTACTGTTGCTGTTGTCATCATTCTTTAGTGTGTAGACAGGTCTCTCTTGTAAATGAGTCCTCGAGGCTCAATGAGATTAACCTGCCTAAATAAAGGTTGAATGAAAAAATCAAGGTGGAGAGCTTCAGATATTTTTTGTAAGATATTCCATGAAGCAGGAGCGGAGTAGTAGCCTGGTTGATACCAGACCCATGTCCTTCACTTCGCTTTGGACTAGCAGTGAAGGGAAATGAGAATTGAGCGGAGCTGCGTAGGAATGGCGAGGGCCAGGCTAGCGGAGTAGTAGAATGCACGTAGTTTACGTCCAAGCTTTAATTTTTATATTTCAGGGTTTTGTTTTTTTGCACTTTGACATACACGAGCAGCCTCTTTTTCATGGGGAATAATAATAATAAAGTTAGTTTTAACTGCTTTTTTTATTAAATAAAGAATTGCGCAAAATATGTAATATTCATACATCAAAGTTCATGCTCAATAATCCAGGTAAAAAAATCCAACAGGTTTCTTTATTTTCACCAGCAAATTGGCTGGTCCACTATGGGAGTGTGCTGCTTGTGGGACTGAGTTTGTTTGTGGCTCCTCGGATTGATGAAGTCCTTTGGATGAAAGACAAAACATCTCAACAAACAAAAACAAAAAAGAAACCATCCAGATAATCTTTATACGCTTTGCTCTAGAGGTGCACCGATTTCTGGCCGATCACCGATTTCGAAAAAGTCTGACCTGCCAATTCCGATTTTGGCCAATATCGATTTTGTTTTATAAGCGACACTGTTGGGTGTTATAAGGTCACAATGCACATTCAATTCTCCAATATTATTTTACTTAAAAGCATACCCTTGAACAAAATCCTAGAAACAATACGAACTTGTTTTAACTAGCTCTGAAATATAAACGAAGTTATGACAATTGTTGTTAAAACAAAAACAAAAAATCTGTAAAATTGGTTTGTCGTGCAAGTACCGGCCGATTTCCCAAAATTAAGGAAACGGGGACCGATTTATCAGTGCACACCTACCTACTTTGCTCCCAAGGAGCCAAAATTTATTGAATTCTTTAAAAGTGGTAAGTATTTCATCAAGCTTTTTTGTGGATATATCTTTGGGATTTTCAGAAATTGTGTTTCTTACAAAATAATGTCCTTACATGAGCAAAACATGATTGTTTTTTGTTTTGTTCATGTGATCATTATATCCTGTTTTTTTATTGACTCATTAACCTTGTTTTGTCTTCAGTTGGCCAAGATTGATGCCACAAACTCTATCCCTAATTGTACATTAGACTACCCTGGATGGGAAAGCCTGAGCTAAAACTAAATACTGTATGCTCATTAATCCAAAAACTGTATGTTGGTCTGTTCACCCAACTTTCCACAAGAAGGCGATGCAGAACAACAGATGCACTGCTGCACCAGCAAAAACTTTCAGTTCACCTAAAGTTAATGCTCAAAAATATAATTGAGAAGATGTTATATTTGTTAAATGACTATGAAAATTTAAAATGATGCAAATTCTAATTACAGTATATGTTTGTAATGTTTTGTGCATTTCTTTTGGGCTGTTTATCCACCTCCATCTCCTCTGCATCCTCTGTCCTCACTCCAATACCTCCATGTCCTCTCTAATCCATATGCCTTCACTACCTTCCTCTTTGTCTTTTTCCTGGCAGTTGGATTTCTAACATCCTTCTACCAATATACCCACTGTCCCTCCTCTGGACATGTTCAAACCGTCTGGTCTCGCTAACTTCGTGGTGATGTGCTCTTAGCAGCTCACGGCTTGTGCTCTCGGTTCGCACTCAGCTTGGCGAATATTTACTGCACTCGCCATAATCTTGTAGACATTGGATATTGGCACAAGACACCTGTTCAGAACAACTTTCACCACACTCATAACATCCCAGACAAACTAGTGAGACTGCCGTGTTCCCCGTGGATTGTTTTCAATTCCAGAAGGCCTGTATCTCTCCAACATCAGATCCATGGTACAGAAAATGGACAACTTGGAATCACAACAGCTTGGAATTGCTATGTATGGGATTGCTGTGCTCTGAATATGAGTCCTGACTCCACCTGACGACCTAAAGTGCTCAGAGCATTTGCCTACCAGCTCATTTCAATCTTCACCAGGATTTTTGACCTCTCCCTGTCTCAAGCAATCATTCCCCCATGTCTAAAATCTGCCACAATCATCCCAGTACCAAAGAAGTCACCTACAACCAGTTTAAATGATTACACCCCCTGCATTAATTGAACAGATTTTGTCAGATTTTACTGAGGGGTATTGACTTATAAAGATTGTTATTTGTGACCTCATTTGCAATATTCAAGTTATGTGCAAATGATGAAATACTATTGCCCTAAAAGTTTGAATGTTCTTTGAAATGTAAATAAAACTAAACATCTGAACCCAGCAATGTTCAGTCAGGTCATCAGGATGTTTATTTATTTATTTTTTGCTGAGAAGTTTCATCCTTCATCCAAATGACTTCTTCAAACTGAGGAGCCACCAACAAACAAAACTAATTCCCACAAACAGCAAGTTGGTATGACTGTCTCAGAGGAGTTGATGGGGGAGATGGCGGGAATCAAGGTGATTAAAGATAGAATGAGACTTACTCAAAACATGGAGGACAGTCTCATTTAAACATGTAATGGACTCGCCGCTGCGCACACCGCATTGGTATGTGTCCGAATCCTCCTCAGTCAATCGAGAAATTTCCACTTGCTCTTCAGTTATACTATATATAATATATATAGTTAAGTCATAAATCTGCATCTTCTCATCTCTTGGATTAAGGCTGATGCATGAAAAAAGTCACACCCCTTTTGCAAAAGAAATCCTTCTTTTATATTTTAATTATTGCTTGGGTCGCTGATGTGCTGCCATCCACCTTCTTGGGGTGGAGTAACTGAAGGAACCTCAAAGCCACTTTAATATTTAGAATCACAGCTGATTTAATGTTAATAAATCTGCCAGCATCTCCAACAATATCAATGAACCTGGCAGTAAATCCAGCTCAAAGTTTATTGCATGCTCAAATTTTCCAAGGGCAGAAAATAACTGTGTTGTATGAACCGTTTTCTACACAAACATTAGAATAAAACACAATTTTTTAAGAACATCCACAGTATTTGTACAACATCATTTTCTTGAATAATACAATAAAACCTACACAACATAAGTGATAGTAACTTTTTGACCACATGTTTTACAAGAAGTTAGGACATGCACTTTAGATGAGTTCAGACGTTAGATTTGTGTTTAATAGATGAATATGTGGTTGATTCGGTTTGAGACGTGACTCTGCTGCAGACTGGGTGCTTGTTGAAGCTGACAGTGGCGTAAGACAGGTCGTCTGATTGGACCTGAGGCTCCGATGAAACAGTGGAGTAAATAGTTTCTGGTTCGTCCCTGTTTGCATGTTGGTGCTGTTTAGAGAACGGACTGATCCTGCACTTTTCTTTATCCACATTGGCTGAAGTGTTGCGGACACCATGTAGGGCTTTTGTCCGAGTGAACGGTGTTGCACACTCTAAATCATCTTCCTTTTCTGTGGGAGAAATTATGACAAAAACATGTTTAGATTTTTCCTTAAAAAATGTTGCATTAAAAGCCAGTTGGAACTATGTAGCAATGCAATAAATATACATATACTGTATTTATGTGTGTATGTGTATGGTTGTATAAATATTAGGGATGCACAATATTGAATTTTGGCCGATATCCAATACACATACCGATATTTTTAACATAGGTTCCTTTGTCAGAACATATTCCTCTTATTTAGGTTTATTTGCTACAAAAATTGTGCAAAAGCTGTAAGAGCTGGTGACATATTCAGTAACAGCCATATGATATGCCACTTTAATTTATATTAAATGAAAAGTGTTAAAT